>JACXGJ010009303.1:0-24618 GCA_016801105.1 Esox niger
ATATATATATATATATATATATATATATATATATATATATATATATATATATATATATATATATCCATATTTTTAGCTATTTAATCAGTAGGTCTCAGGTCTGAAGGAGATGGTGTAAAATAGAAGTGTTTGACCTTCAAAGAACCAGGATTATTCAGCTCTTTTATGAAAGAAGAAAAGAGAGAGAGGTGTTGTGCTTTGTTTGTTAATGTGTTGATCTACAGCCAATACATGTATTATGTATTGTCTGTAGATCATGTAATAGATACGTAATTTACTAGATAAACAATTTTAATAGTCCAGAATACCAGAAACAACCAAAACCATGGGTGTATATAGGACAACCTTAAAGGATCAATAGCATTTAATGTAATTTTTCAAACTTATAAAAGTGATTCACGGTTATGAAGTAATTCCTTGTGCTGTCTTTTTTTTTAAAACAACTGAGTCATTGTTCAACTTTAAATTATCTATGAATATTTAAGGTATGTGGAAAAGTCATGGGTTTGATTATGCTGGTTGACCACCCAGGCTAATTCAACATGCACTGATCTCCAGCGAAATTCAGCGGCTGCTGCTGTACTAGTTAAACATATATTAATGTTCCTCTAAATATATATAATAACATTTATATAGTACGTTCATTGGAATAGAATAACATTGTTTTTCCTGTGAGTAATATCCCCTAGTTACTGTATTTAAGGCGGAGTGTGTGGATTGGCACATGCTTACCTCAACATCCACTGAAAAGGGTCACTATGATATATCTGGAGAACCATAGCAGATAGCCCTTCATCTCCCCTTCCCCCCTCCACCCCCTTACCTCTCTCCCCCTCTCCCTCTCTCCCATCCCCTCTCCCTCCCCATGCCTCTTCTTCCCTCTCTCCCCCCTCCCTCACCCCCGTTTCTCTCCAGCTCTCCCTCATTGTAACACTGTCCCTTCTCCCCATTCCTCTCTCCCCTTCTCCCTCTCCACCTCCATCACTTTCCATCTCTCTCCCTTTCTTTATCCTCCTCCCTCCCTCCCTCTACTCTGCAAGAATTAGGTTACATCCTCCATCTTAAACTAAACCTACGCCAATAATAACAACGTGTGACACAATGGTTTTCATTTCCAAAAAAAGCTCACAGTGTTTTTGCTCATTCTCTCCTGCAGTTTGGTCAGACGGTTTCACATCAAATACTGTGAAATGGACATAACCCAGCTCTATAAGGAGACAGCAATTGATGAAGAATATTGTAAAACAGTACATTGTTATCCTGTTAAAATACAAAACCACAGACTCTTAAGGTTAAATATCATTCTGGCACTTCATATTTAAAACTGTTGGGATAAATATACGTGAAGAGTACGTGAAGATCCAGACAAGCAGAATGTATAGAATGCAGCAGGGGAATGTGTACAATGCATTATGGGTACAGAAATGCACAGGAAAGATCTACTGCATCACTGTAGGTAAGGAGGAAAACAACAGTATATGGTTGTATTAGACCTTTTGATGTTAACCTTTGATCTCCACACACACACACACACACACACACACACCGGAAGAGAAAGGGAGAAACACACACAAGCAGTCAGTTAACGCACGCACGCACACAAACACACACAATCCCAGATTGATGGACAGATAAAGTCTTCACAGTGTGTGTGGGATGGACAGCCTCCCTAGAGATTCGCCAATCTACAGATGAATTATTGAACGTGTGTATGGAATATCACGCCCCCTCACAACTACGTTTCTGAGTCTCACACCACTCTTCCTTCTCCCAGTGGGAGTCGTATTCATCGATGCATTTCCATGGTTTTCCTGACCATTCCATAACGTGTATACGCAGTTAGTATGAGTGGTTGGCTCTGTATGCCGTGTGCATATGGTTAGATTACACTAAGCCTCGTTGTTTCAGATATTGTCAGTTCATGTAATAAAACCCCCTTGACATCTTTTGACAATTGTATGGCAAGCCCAGTCTTATACCAGCTCAACTAGATACCGGTCATCTGGTTCAACGTAAACCAGATGTTTGTCACCAGCTCAACCAGATAAGTTTTGTCTTGTATATTGTCAAAGTTAGGGCTTATTTACTTCCACAGAAAGCCGAGCATCCGTAGGTTCCCTGCTTGGACACTGGCTTTCTGCTGAATGTGTTTGACACGGCTGGATTTAGGTTAGGGTACAGGTTAAGATTAGGGTTGACAGTGGGGACACCCTAGAAATCCCAAGTACCCCACACCTTTTTTACCCTTTCCCACAAATTCTCTAGGTCAATTCATGGCCTGGTTCTGGGTTACCTTGCTTAAACCCATTAACACGTATTTGCATAATATAATTCTTAATGATGTGTCTTAATGTGAATGATGTGTCCTTGATAATAGTATAAACATAAATCTTTTTTTTATTACTGTAGCCTGTCCTGCTTGGTAATGGCATTATTCCTAGAGGGTTGGCGGGCAGGCCAAACACACACACGCGCACACACCCACTCATACACACGCACACACGCACACTCGCACACAGTGTGTGTGACCTTCCAAGTGACCCCTGAGAATAGTCCTACTCGGAGAGTGTAGTGCTGGTTTTAACAACAGGCCATATAAGACGGAGGATGTATTTTGGATACTCCTGATTTTGTTGTCATGGGGCCCACAGGAGGTGCTCATTCTGGAAGTGGTCTGATAATCTGATCTCCATAGGGACCAGGCCTCCACTGAGAAGCTGCTTGAGTACCAGCCCATGGTGTTCTAGACAAACAGACTCAGTCCAGTGTTGGGCTCCTGATGTTCTGGGGTGTCCATGTTCCCAGGCTGACAGCACTAAGTGACCTTCACTCATCAGATCTACTTAATCCAAGGCGGGAGGAGCTAGCGAGGTCCTGCTCCGTGTCAAAGGTCACGGATGAGGGGTGAGGGCTCTTGAGGGAGGGGGCGTGCGAGTCCTTGGGTGCCCTCACATCTAGGAACCATAGAGGGCAACTGACGCCAAAACATTCAGGGTCTTCCTTTTAACAGACTGTTGAAACGGTTATATATTTTGGTGTTTTTGATGTACATTTGCCCTGAGAAATTCAACTCTACCATTGAATTTTGGGATGTGACATTTTTGTTTGCATATGTCCTCCACTCTTTTCTCAAGGATGCGATTCAGGCGACAGCAAGATGGAGGAGGTGAATCCCTGACGTTAAAACATTTTAACCTGCCCCAAATTAATATTATAATATCAACATTATGAATAATTCTTCTCGCCAGAATGAAAGGGCGGGACAAATGTCGAAATGGAGTTGACAGTTACCCTTTAAAAACGTATGAATTGTAGATTTCATTTGTGTGTGTGTGCGTGTGTGTGTGTGTGTGTGTGTGTGTGTGTGCGTGCAGGCATGCATGTGCATCTGTGTGTGTGTGTGTGCGTGCGTGCATGTGTAGTGGTAAACAATGAACAGAGACTCAGCCAGGCACAGATACCCAGTGGGTCCTCTTGAACTTGTGAAATAGGGTTGACGCCCTCCCTCTAAATGATCTCCTGCCATGTCACAATGCAGACTGGAGCACCCCAGGAGGCTAACTTGAATCAATTCTGGTAATGATGTTTGTAATTTAGAGGGCTAATGACATGCACTATGAGCCAGAAGATTATGTTTCCCCATAGAGGAAGATGCCTTTCTGAGTCTAGTGTAAGGGAAGGCGAGAGCTGGCGAGGAAGAGAGAAAAACAGACAGTTTGCCGTGACAGTGTTTTTACTATAAGGGGAAAAAAGGAGGGAAATGTTTTTCACATAATTTTTCATTTTATTATTATTTTGGCAATCTGTATTTATATATATATATATATATATATAGTCTCTTGTTATAGAGGCTATATATCCACATTCACTCTTTAGTTATGAAGCAATTTAGCTAGCAACTTCATATGTAGGCAGAGGCACAAGAGACAAAATTATTGTGAAAAAATATTAGTGAAAAATATTACCCAGTAATTAATATACTGAAAAGTTTTCTATAATAGGTTTAAACATGTCCTTGGGGGCCGTTCTGTGTATGTTATCTCCTCCAGAACTAGCATAACCAGTGGAACTTGTCAAGTCCTTGACTAGTCCTTGACCACTCACAAGAGCTTGTTCAAGGCTACAAGAAAATTGTTTAATGTCTGTGGGTCTCCTGGAAGGGGTTTTCCAACCCTGACTGTCGAACACAATGTTTTCTCTGAACATGGCAACCCACTACACAAGCCTGCCCTCAGGACACGCTTAAGGCAGCTTGCAACAGCAGGTTACAGATGCCAAAGCGTACTTTGACCATCGCAGGAGGGTTCAATTTGAAAAGTCAGACTTGATTTGCGCTTACAGAAAACCTGAACAAAATTGCCATTCATTATAATCCATGGAATAAGTCACATTTCTCAAGTCATAGCAGGATTAGTTTCCTGCTGAAGCAAACTGTCTCTAATTATGATACGGCATCTGTACATTGTATGGAAAGTTTGGAAAAAATTTTTTAAGGAGAAGACCATAAGTATTGGTAACAAACTATAAATAAAATACGTTTGGAAATGGTATTCATGTCCAGGTGAGTTACAAAGACCACTTCTGTGAAACCCTGTCGCACAATATTCTAATGCGAAGAATGGGAGTGGCAGGGGACGGGGCAACTTACCCCGCTAGCTAGTCGCTGCCAGGGAAAATGTACAAAAACCTATTGTGAAGTTTTGTGTTTTTTTTAAGAATTCTGGAGTGGAAGGGGGGGTCTTACCCTGAAGGCTGAAGCGATGTACTACTTTAGACTGGAGCCCGTTAGGACAGTTGGGCCAGTACTGGTCATTTGCGGGTCATCGTCTCAGCTGTGTACTGTTGTTACCAACCCGGCCTGATGAAAACCACGGTGGTTAACACCGCCGCTAGCACTGCAGCCGTACGGCGGCAGGTGCCGTCTGTCCCCTCAGATTAGCCCGCTAGACATCTGAAGATGGCGCCTTTGTCTGTTTACAGAACACCCTTTGGGTTCATTGATGCCTGTTTCCCGGGAGATGTGAAGTAGGACACCATACTGCTTTTGCCGCTGGACATATATGTGTGTGCGTGCGTGCGGCGTGCGTGCGTGCGTGCGTGTCTTGTACAGGTCATTAACAACCTATTTGTAGACTTTTGTCAATAGGTGCCAAGACGACAAGCGCGAAAACATAACCCCCCCAACCAGCCTCCCCTCTCCTGCCTCTCTCCTCCCCCTCATCCCTCTCTCGTCTGCTCTGCTCTCCGCTGCTTTTTATTTCTCATTAATATGCTAATGAGCAGCTCTTGTTGTTGGTCTGGAAGAAAGCTGTCATGTCGTTTGGTGACAGGCAGGCAGGCAGGCAGGCAGGGCTGAATGTTGGGGTTGAGTTTGGGGTCTGTTTCGGGAACACTCCTGCGTTCCAAGTGACACCCTCACTGTGTCCGCAGTGAACTTCTTATGACCAGAGACCTTTGGGGAGATAGAGTGTGATTTGGGAGACATCCCTGAGCTGAATGTCTTATCTTGGTTTAGGCAGTGAATCAAAAATGTAAACATCACTTCCTTACCATCTGTCAGGCATCTTAGAGGTATCATTTGTAATACATGAATAGGCAAATGATCTGTCTGTCTTCCTGTCTGTGTCACACTTTTTTTCTTGACTTTGTGTTACAGTTAATTACTCAGAAGGAGAACGCACTTTAATCATCTCTATTCCTGTTGGAGGATTGAGACACAACACACGTGTATAAACACACACACACACGCAGGTGCTAGACACACATACATACACACATCAGCTCATGAATGAATGCACAAACACACACATGTACGCACATATATCTAATATACACCCATGTACGCACATATATCTAATATACACCCATGTACGCACATATATCTAATGTACACCCATGCACGCACATATATCTAATGTACACCCATGCACGCACATATATCTAATGTACACCCATGTACGCACATATATCTAATATACACCCATGTACGCACATATATCTAATATACACCCATGCACGCACATATATCTAATGTACACCCATGCACGCACATATATCTAATATACACATATGCACACATGGACCTAATATACACATTTACAAATATAAACATAATACATATTAACCCTAACCCACACATACACACAAATGAGGAAACACACATACTCAAAAGGTTCCATATACACATACAGGTTCCATACATATACATGCAGGTTCCATATATATATATATATATATATATATATATATATACACACATACAGGTTCCATACATATACATGCAGGTTCCATATATATATATATATATACACATACAGGTTCCATACATATACATGTAGGTTCCATAGCGATGCATGTCATGAGTTAGAAAGTGTTTGCATCTGAGGGGGTGGCACAGTGGCATTACAGTGAAGCAGCTTGTCAAGATAAAGTGTTACAGCCTTGTGAATGTTAACCTGTTTAGGTCTTACATCAGCTACAGGGAGTGAGAGAGAGAGCACACAGCCGTCGGGAACATCCGATTCTTTCAAGCATGGTTCAGTGTTACTTACCTCGAAGAGCATGAAAGACATTTAACTCGTCTGGTAGACAGTTGGCTGTCCGTTTGTGACCAGTGATAGAATGGAATCGAGAAAAAAAGCAATACCTTCAGATCCCCATGTTGTTTTAATTCACCACTTTGTGTAATAAATCATTGTACGTGATTTATTTTATTTTAACCCCAAATCTATTTGTTTTTTATTTCAAGGCATTTTTGGCCCTTGCAATGTTCTGTCATTTAGAATATGAGTTAGGAAACCGAGATATTTCCTTTCAGAGATCCACTGGGCCTCTAGGATATTCCAGAATCCACCCCCTTATCCAGCTGAACAGTCATTGTTCTATTATAATCAAATCAGACTCATGACATCATGTCGTTGGCCAAACAGTGTGGAAATATCACCCCCAGGAAAATCCAAGTTTTTGACTGCTTTGGGGAGTTAAGGAAACTCCCTTAAGTTGGCTACATCTGTGACATCATCGCATTTTGTTACCAATGGCTCCTTGTGAGTTTGAAAAGTCTTGTTTCATTTAGTGTTTGTCTCACTTATGAATCTGCCTTACTTTATATAAGGCATTCATGCATTGCATTGCACAGAAAGCGCTGTTTCCCATCACAAAAAAATGTTTATGTCTCCTGTTTACCTAAATTTAGAATGGAACTTTACAGATTCTAGATGTCAAAGCATGTGGAACATTCTGGTTTTCACTTATTACTGTGTAACCAAAGTTACGTATATATTCATTCAGAGTTGTTAGCTGCTGTCCCCAGTCAGATAGACCAGTGAAGACTTTCCCCAGCCCAGTTAGACCAGTAAAGACTGTCCCCAATCCAGTAAGAGCAATATAGACTGTCCCCAGCCCAACTAGACCAGTGAAGACTTTCCCAAGACCAGTTTGACTAGTTCAGACTGTCCCCAGTTATATCAATGTAGACTGTCCCCTGTTAGACTAGTGCAGGCTTCCCCCAATTAGACTAGTGATTGTCCCCAGTTATACCAGTTAAGACTTTCCCCAGTTCGACTAGTGCAGACTGTCCCTAGTTAGACTAGTGCATACTTCCCCCAGTTGAGTAGTGCAGACTTCCCCCAGTTAGACTACTGCAGACTGACCCCAGTTAGACTAGTACCGAATGCCCCCCAGTTAGACTACTGTAGACTTCCCCCAGTTCGACTAGTTCAGACCGACCTCAGTCAGACTAGTACAGACTGATGGGAACCACACCAAGGTCTGGAAAAGCACAGTACTGACCACATGTTTCATAAAGGGGGTGCCAATCGCATGCAGTATACTAACATTTTAGTTATTTAGCAGATGTTGTTACCCAGAGCAGCTTTATGGAGATATTCGGGATAAGTGCATTGCTCAAGGGTAGAACAAGTTATTTTGGGGCCAGAAAACCTCAAAACCTCACTTTCACTCTCTCTCATCCTTTCTCCTTTTAACCCTTTTCTTTTTGCCTGTCCCTCCTCAAATCTATCCTCCCATTCCTTCTCTGTGTAACTTCTCATACTTTCTTTCATCCTTCCTCTGTGGACATCTAAACACAGTCATCTAATTGGATTATATCCTAAATGATGCATCATTCTCAAACCAATTAGTGAAACAGTAGTTGTGACCGCCTCTGACCTTGACCAAAAAAAACGTGTTTCTAGGTAATCACAAGAGTAATCAGCATCCTACTTCAATGCTCCTTAATCATACACACACACGCACGCACACTCACACTCACTCACCCGCACGCACGCACACGCACGCACGCACGCGCACATATGTGTGTGTGCGCATCATTATGCTGTTTACCTTCACAAGATTCCTCTCTGTGTTTAAAAAAAGGCAAGATTGAAAAGGATTTAATCAGGCTTGGGCAGCTACTTGTCTCAATTTAGAGGTTAGTCTGGAACCAAGCTTGTAAAAGCGCCCTGTTTCCAGATCCAAGCAAGGAAAAAGCTCCTGTGTTTTCCTTTTGTCCCCGTCACAATGCAGTAAAAAAACAGGATGTTGGAATTACACTGTTATTAAAATTCTGTCAATCATTAACATTTTCGTAATTTTATCTGATTTGTTTCTGTTATCGTTCGTTATTGTCAGGTGTTTCCATTAATGTAAAAAAAACTACATATAACAAAAGAGGCATATAATAGATTTTGATCTATGTTTTTGAAAATGAGAGTGTGAAAATAATGATGATGACATGTTTATTTTTGGGAGCCGTTTCTTACATTTCTGTATAGAAATTAGCTTTTGCCTGCCTGGTGCTTTACTAAACCAACAAGAAAAATCTACACTCATTATTTTAGTTGTATTTAGTTGTATTTTAAATAAGTGTGCATATTCTGAGTCTATTAATTTGTCAATGTTTTGTCACTGTCATGTTTATTCTTTTCTTTGGACCCAATGAAGAGACAGAAGCTTCAGCTGCAGCCAATGGGGATCCAGCTGAATGAACATGAATAAACACACCTAGGTTGATCTCTCAGATGACCTTTCATTCATCACTCCATGGCAACATGTGTGGCATGGATACGTTGCAAGGTTGTTCTGTTCCAAACTATTATCAAATCAATCAAACAAATGTATTTTATGAAGTTCTTTTTACATCAACAGTTGTCACAAAATGCTAATACAGACACCCGGCCTGAAACCCCAAAGAGCAAGCAACAACACAGTTAATTCACACTGGCTAGGAATAACCCCCCCACGTGGAGTCAAAATCTAGGAATAGTCCAAACTCTGAGGGATGGCCAGTCCTTTTTTGGCTGTGCCAGGTAAGAGTATAAAAGTGTATGCCCTTTTTGGGCGACAGGCATGATTTGATGACTAGGAGGTCAATAGAAACAGAGAGGGTTAGGGAGAACCCAGGTGAGCTACAGACCCAGGTAGACGGGGACGTCTTAGAAGGTGGCTGACAGCGAGGGTGTCTTTTGGCAAGGTCATCTAAGAGTTATCCGGCCAGGTAGACCTCAGGCCCGGTCCACAGACACAGGTCCTCTTAAGAATCAAAAGGACACCAATGAAATTAGAAGAAACGTTCCTTAGAAGAAAAACTATTCTTTAGCGCAGAATTCAGACCAAGCCTAGTCCCGCGGCACGCTAGCTTTTGTAGTGTAAAAACTACGGCCTGAGAGCGGCGGAGGCATGTCAGGGAAAACTGTTTCCTCGTCCTCTGGGTGGCGGTGTAAATCGGAGGCGTGGTCACCTGGGTTTGGGGCAGAGGACAGTCCGTCCAGTGAACACCCAGGCTGGATTTAATCATGGACGACTTCAGCGTAAATACCAGGGACCGAAACAGGCCGGAGCCCAGGAGACACAGTGGTTCCCTTCAGAAAGGGTGTAGGAGCTAGAAGGTGCCTTCATGGAAAATTTTGAAAAAGTTATAAAATTGTCTTTATTATTTTTAAGAAGCCACTCCTCTGTTTGTTCTTTTGAAACGATGAGCAAGTCCCACCGTCAGTAGAACCCTCAAACTCTGGACCTTGAATACACTTCCTCTAATCCAACCAGGCACACATTCAGACCTGCGAAGAGTTGAAAATATAACATACAGTACATAACGCAGTGGCTTGTTGAATTGTTATTATCGCTTGGATTAAATGTTATTATCCAGTGGAGGTTTTGTTCATTCCAGTCTAACGTGGAGAACAGCGGAGGAGCCCATAAGTGACAGGTCACCAAGTAATAACTCGACACTAAGATGAAATATGAATTCATTCATTTTTAATGACGAGCAAGACGCAAGTTGCTCACCCGAGATATGTGTGCATTTATCGTTTCCGGATATGCACCTCCAAGCCGAAAATCTGATAAGCACGCACATCCACCCCACGGTGAAGGAACGTGGCCGCTGGGTTGGCGTGGGTTTTCTGAAGGACCAATAGAAAACTGAAATAGTTACGTGCAATATACAAAGCGTCATGTGCAACGCATAAGAGAGCGAAAGAGAGAAAAGATAATCAATCAGAATAAGCAAAATAACAGGACTACTACACACACTGCCTATTGGGAAACACAAGCACGTAGCAAAATGCAGTCCTTTCTGGCCCTATATCGACAGTACAGCATGTAAAACTATTCCACCGTGGTTACTGATCAAAACCTCACCAAAATCCTTGACAACGTGCAGGCTCAGTGAGCACAGCCTTGCCAATGAGGAGTGTATACACTGGAAAGTCTGCCTCCCTATAGAGGAAAGGCAATGCGATCACTGTACCTCAGCCGAACCTGAGAAAGGGCTGTTTTTCCTGACAAAAATGACAGAAATATTAGAACAATTACAGAGTGTAATTTGCCCATACTTGAGATTTCGAAGACCTCTCTCAGGGCCATTCGTTCGGGGCAGAACACCGAAAGCTAACCAGTTCCTAGTGATTGTCCATTGACAATCTCAATGACTACTATTATTTTAACTGTATTTAATTGTAAACGAAACCTTATTTCCAAAGTAATCTTTGGCAATATGTCTATGGTTACATAATGCCAATATAGCAAACTGAATTAAATCTGAGGAGTGTTACGCGCTCGAGCGTGGTGGAAAAAAGAGAGAGATTGTCCTGTGTGTTGTCAGGAGAGAGGAGGGCCATGCAGGATATTATCAGTCTGCGTCTGTAAATGTCAGCCGGTCCTCAGGGAAGATTCCTGGATTTATGTTCTGGGATGTGAAACGTTGACACTTCTGTCATGTCACCAGGTCAACCTTGGGTCGTTACATTTAATTTCAGAAAGCCAAGATACACAGCCTTCATTTATCCTGAAATGGTTTCTGTAGTTAGAAGATCGGGGAATCTTAAAAAATCTGGAAACTGGCATGGAACTTTTCATTTTATAGATGAACGAAAATTGGTTTTTGCTTGCATTAATCATCAACAGAATTACATTTAGGGGAATTTTATGATGACAATTTAATAGATTTTTGGAAATTGTAAATTTTGGTTCAATCCCAGAAAAAAAATTCTGGTATAGAATAATAAAAATCTAAATTTCAGACTCAAAAAGAGAAAAAAATAACACAGAAGAATAACACTTGTAATCATTCCTAACTTTAAAAAAATCTTACAATAGCACTACTGAACACATAATATAAAAAAATATTGCTAAAAAAAGTCTAAAACGCTACCATATGTACATGCAAAAAGACCACTAAATGCTTTGTTAAATTCTTTAATTATGACAAATTCCCATAACAAATTTTCAAATTGCCATGGTAACAGCCATGTAATGGTAGATTTAAATCTATGACGAACGGTGGGCGAGTTGCTTAAGAAGTGTCTTACAGTCCTACTTTAAAAGTCTGAAAAGTGACTTTCCCAAGCCCAAACTTTCCTGATATATTAATGAGAAAATAGCACAGATAGAAATCATTGCTGAAACATTATTCTGAAATTGACAAGAACTTGTTTCGGGATTGTACATGATGATATTCCTGTTAAGTAAAACACATACATAACTTGTGACGTCTCTCTCTCTCTTCATACATAACACGTGACATCTCTGTCTTCATACATAACACGTGACATCACTGTCTTCATTCATAACATGTGACGTGTCTGTCTTCATACATAACTCGTGTCGGCTCTGTCTTCATACATAACACGTGAGGTGTCTGTCCTCATACATAACACGTGACGTCTCTGTCCTCGTACATAACACGTGACGGCTCTGTTTTGGCTGTGGATATGACCTTACTGAATAACATGGAGGTCTGAGTTTCACCTTTATGCCCATGTTTTCATCATCCACAGCATCCTCTATTTAAATTCTCTGCTCATCGTCACAGCAGCAGAATAGAAAATCTGAAGAATGTACATTCAGCATCGTATACTGATCAATGGCTTTCCCAAGGACAATTCAAACCTAATGACATCATCTATTTTACTGGAAGTCTCTTTGCTTTCAGCAAGTGAACGGAACAAAGCTGGTTTACAATAACAATTGTTGTTCTGTCCAGCACAGCCATCACTAAAATAATGAGCACTAATGACAGGTCAGTTAATTTCATTCTGGACCAAATACATATGGACTGAAAGAAAATAGCCACACATTAAATATGTTATACTGGATGCCGGAAGTAAACTCTGTTTATTTTTTACCCATGTTAATATATTTTCAAGAATTTAATGACGCTCAAGAGAATGCCCTTTTCCTTTCAAATACAAGTATTTCTCACATAAAACCTATTTTCGGTTTTAATATTTCTGTTGTAATTCAAAGTCTCTGTCTTTGTCAAAAATACTGCCTCAGGATTGCTTACAATATGTGTTATTCGCAAAAACCTGAATAATCTGAGATGGTTTGGGTTAAACTCCTCCTTCTTGGACCAACTCAGTTAATCTACTGTGTGTACATACGTATGTGCTGAAGTGTGCATGCAGGGGTCGGGGGTCGTGCGTGTGCGTGCGCGTGTGTGTGAATTGCATCAAGGGTTATTAATCAATAAATACATGCTTTTGAACGTTTGACAAATGTTTTACTTGGCATTTCTGTTCAGTGAGAGCAGGCCTATAAAATAAAAGGTCAGAGTTGAAAAAGAGCCCGAGAGATGGCTGGAGGAGGAAAATAATACGGTAACCAACCGTACCTGTTGCCTACCAATTATTATGGTCTGTCTGTCTAGTGTTCCTGACAACCTGACAAAGGATTGCCAAGCTGAAATACATAGAATTATATATTTTTTTATAGTTGTTCTCTGTTCCTATGTAACTCCATAGTTTAGGTACATTTCTGAAAGAGAGTGAGGGAGGGAGGGGGAAAGTGAGAGAGTGAGACGGAGGGGAGTATTTGAGAAAGAGAGGTCGAAAGAGTTTGTATGTGTGTGAACGTGTGTTTGAGTTTTGCATTTGTATTCATCTATCCATCTCCTTCTCTGTCACTGAGGTTTTCATTTCCATGTCTGTGATTTATTTAGGCAGATAGGAGAAGCACAGTTAATAGGATATTTCTCTACTCTCTGCATGCAAAACAAAATGTCAAAATAAAGATAACAACCAACCAGCACACGAATGCAACAACAAATTAGGTCTTGTGGCAATATTGCAGAAAGAGCATTTCCATCACTATGCCACTCTGTCACTCTACTCATAAACATCCAAGGGTCTTTGATTTCTCCGGGGTGTTTGAAAAGAAGCCTTCACTCATTTTGAATTTACATGAAGTTGTTGTTTCAAGTCAAGTTGCCTCAGTGCGCCATATCTCACACATCACATATACAGTTAAAGGCTGACTTTTGGCAAAAACGCCCAAATAATGTCTTTAAACTTCATAAATGATTCAATGCAACATCGTACCACATCATTTAATGACAAAATATATATATAAAATGTATCAGTGGGATATTTGGCAAGATAAGTGGCAAGCACAACTTCATTCCAAAATTGAGTCCTGTGAAAATGTCAAAAAGACCCATACAAATGCAAAAGGCGGGGGCGTGACTACCTATATAAGGCATGGGCGTGACTACCTATATAAGGCGTGGGCGTGACTACCTATATAAGGCGTGGGCGTGACTACCTATATCAGGCGTGCGTGTGGCTAGGTATATAACCAGGCAGACGGGCATTCAGGGATTCAGTTTCTGCTTGATAAAATGTTTCAGCATGGTACGACCATTAGGACTAATGCACATCTAAATTCTTCCCACAGAATGCCAGTCTATATAATATGCTGTGTATGAAATTGTTACTATGAACTATGAAAACTACAATGATATTTTTTTCATCTGGATGGACTTTCACATCTTCAGTTGAGAACTCAACACTGTTCTCAACTGACGATGTGTGGTACTGTGATGGTTTAGCACGGGATATGTAAAATGTGTCTGAGTAAATAATTGGTAGATTTTGTCAACTGGGACAGAAGTGAGGCCGCTGAAAGATCAATGTACAGGCTTCCCCAGTTTCTATGTCCTGCTCAAAATATGGCCACACCAGAAGCGTCGCTAGGATCACAAACATTCGGGGCATATCCCCCCCCCCCCGGGACTGAAAGTACAGGGTTTAGTTTGTACATGCTGAAAATGTCCATGTACACGCTAGTGGCGGCAATATCTTTCTTATTATTTTGTTTTAGTCCATTTGAAATCCGGGGCTTTTCATAAAAGATCTGGGGCTTTAGATCCGGACGCCCAGGCCTAACAATGCTACTGGGCCACACTGAGAAATCAAAATGTTTTAATTTGTAAACATTTATATGCACAAACATTTGTTTACAAAAGGGAATGTAAAAATGTTGCCTGCTGTAATGTACAACCCTGTTTCCAAAAATGTTGGGATGCTGTGTAAAATAAAAATAAAATCTGAATGCAATGATAATTTAATTGAGAATAGTACCAAGACAACATACCAAATGTTGAACCTGAGAATCTTTGTTTTGGGAGTAGGTCCTTTTATAGTTTTCTGTAAGTCCATTCCTGAAAATGTGTTGACTGGATGGCAGCACATGATGCTCCAAAGCCTGTATACTATATATTGTTCATCATTAACGGTGCCTTCACAGATGTGCAAGTTGCCCATGTCATGTGCACTAATGCACCCCCATACCATCACGGATGTTGACTTTTGATCTGTACACTGATAAGATGCCAGATGGTCCCTCTCCTCTTTAGTCAGGAGGATGGAACGTCCATGATCCCCAAAAATTATTTCCATCTTGATTTGTCAGACCACAGGACTGTTTTCTACTTTGCCTCAGTCCATCGGAAATGAGTTTGGGCCCAGAGAAGGCGGCAGCATTTCTGGATATTGTTTATGTATGGTTTCTTCTTTGCATGGTAGAGTTTTAATTAGCATTTGTGGATGCTGCAGCATAGTTCACCGACAGTGGTTTTCAGAAGTGGTCCTGAGCCCACGCAGCGAGTTCTACTACAGAATCATGTCTGTTTTTAATCCAGTGCCGTCTGAGGTCCCGAAGATCACGACCATTCAATTTTAGTGATTGGGCCCATCCATTGCATACAGAGATTTCTCCGGATTCTCTGAAACTTTTAATGTTATTATATGCTGTTGAGGATGAAATCTCCAAACTCTCAGCAATGTTTTTTTCTTAAATTGTTGCACTATTTGCCTGTGCAGTCTTTCACAGAACGGGGAAACCCTCCCCATCTTTACTTCAACCTGTCTGGTATGATCTATTTTTGAAACATGCTCCCTACTTTTTTGAAACATGTTGCTGGCTTCTAATTCAAAGCTGGCACGTATTTTTCATGAAACATTTCTCAGATTCAACATTTGCCATGTTGTCTTTGTAATCGTTTTGGTATTGAATATAGGTTTTGAATGATTTGGATGTCACTGCACTCTGTTTTTCTTTACATTGTATACAGTGTCCCAACATTTTTGGAAACAGGGTTGTAGATGCTCAATCAAATTTACATCCATATTGACGTGTCCATCCTTTATGGTACAGCCTGGGTTCCCGGCCTTCCACCCCATCTCGTGTTTGGTACATCATGGACAGGCATAGTGACGTACAAAATGGGTGGGACTCAGGCTATCCACCTTTCATTAAATAAATGTGGGCAGAAATATTCTTTCTCACAAACTTAACCTCCCTGTGGATCTCTGAACCCAGGCTGAAAGTCTACCTCTAGGATCACCAGGTCTGTGATTCAGTTTGCTTCCATTAGGGAGCCACTTCATCTATAGCTATCAGCTGACTGATGCTTGATGGAAGGAGGACAGTGAATATACAGTACAGCCAGCCAGTGAGATGAAAAGCTTAATGATAATCTTTAAGAAATGATCTTGACCAGATATCCCTCAGATTTGACTTTCAATAGGTTATTAATTTTCAGCAGAACAGTAGGCAAAGCTCATCACGATGTAATCTTGTCATGCTTGTGTGGAAGTAATTTACTGTATTCTAAATCCATTGACTCTGTGAAGGTTATTTGTATTCAGGGCAGGTAATAAAACTCATTTACATTGTAACGTGTCATTACAAGTCCAACCTGTTGTTCCCACATTATTTAAACAATAAAAAAATGTTTTGCAACTCTAATGATGTTGAATAATTGTGGGAGAGCTTTTGCCCGCCATCCTGCTTTGAACCTGTATAGAAATGTTACATTTCAATCAAACGAAATGTAGATCAAAACGAGACACTTAGCTGATGTCTGTGATCAGGTATAGTGTCAGAATACCTGTTCACAATTAACCGTTGAAATGATTGAATGGGATCTACAACAGGATCATAGCCCAGTTTTGTAATTAGGTCAAAGCATTCTCAGAAAACTGTTCAGATGCATTCTGATTCATCTTCTTAAGCTCCTCTGTTTCTTCCTCTCCCATTTTTTAGCATGTCCTCTGCATGCAGATTGACCTCCGTCGCGTATATCAAAAAGCTACTCGAATTCGTTGATGTCATTGTCTTGGTTAAAATGCAATCAGTCCCCTTCAGAAGGAAGACGGAGGAGGAAAAGCGGCAGGGAGGGAGATGAAAGGTAAAGGGAGAAGGAGAGACGAGTAGGAGAAAGAGACAGAGATAGGGAGTGAAAAAGATACTGTAGAGAGAGAACGAGAGAAATGGTGAGATAAAGCAGAAGTCCCTCACTCGCGGACAGTTCCGAGAAGGAAACAGGAATCTATTAATTCCATTATGAGTCGTACGACATTCTAGAACGTTCAGGGAACTCAGGGCATCCTTGCTGTTAATTTGTTGTCTGTTTGGTTCTAAGTAATGGGCCACATGTGATTACAAGCCTCATGTAAATCCACCATAAGATCCCAGGACACATAACTAGGCCCCGTGGTGATGAGAAACACGCAGAGAGACATGTACAGCATGTGTCCAATTACAGCACTGATTGAGAGCTGCATGCATAATAAATACACACTATACATAGATGTTCAGATGAATGGGACAACGGCTCCAAAACCACACAGAGTATTCGTCTTCTCATCATTTTCAATTTCTCTAACACGCCTGTGTATGAACAGCTGATTTTTTTTTTACCAGGTTAAGTCGACTGGGAACACATCCTCAGCTGCCAACTCGGTTGGCTTCGCTAAGCTCCAGCTTGAGGGCGTGGCTTGTGGATGGGAAGTCCCTGGACCTTCCAGGGACTTCCAGAATCCCCCAGGCATACAGAGGATGTCCAGCGGCCCGGTTGTTCACCACCACCTTGAAACGATTTGGGATTATTTGTGGATCATTAGTTTTTTGTGCCCTTCACAAAATGTATTCAGCCGCACAATTTAAGTTGTGTCCGGCTTACAGGCTACACACTCCAACACCCACACACACAAACACAAACACACACACACACACACACACAAAAGACACCTCTGCTGTACACCATGTGTCCATTTGATTAATATAACCCTGTGTGTTTTCTTCCTCCTCCAGGTGTGAGATGCTTGACAGCCCCATTCGTGTGTGTGTGTGTGTGTGTGTGTGTTATGCTGGATGTGTGTCAGGTATAAATTACAGCTCTATTTCACACGGAGGGAATATGAGAAAGACCATCGGACCCTCTGTGCTGAAGGCCACGTCAGGGGGTGTCTGGAAACGTAAGTCCAGGCCAGTAACACCATATAAGACGGTCTCTTGGACTCAGCCCGACATGTCTGTCAGTGTGGAATACAGTGAGCAGCCAAACAAAGGAGATTCCCAGTCCAGTTACACGCTTCTACTGATTGAAGCAATGACTGGTTGTTCTGTTGATTTGATGGGAGAAACGGATAGAGACATTGAGGATGGAAACATTGAGGATGGACACATTGAGGATGGACACATTGAGGATGGACACATTGAGGATGGACACATTGAGGATGGAGACATTGAGGATGGACACATTGAGGATGGAGACATTGAGGACAGAGACACTGGATATATAGCCTCCGTGTAGTGGGATGATGTCTGTGTGTATGAGGATGATATCTCGGTGCACAGAGGGATCGTCCCCATTCACACAGACATCATCTGCATGCATATCATCGAATCTATCCAGATCCTCACAGTCTGACAGTCTCGTAACCCATTCCCATCCTGTTTTCCCAGCGTTAAAATCTGTTTTTGCTTCAGTTGTCCTCCCTTACCATCCACAGTGACAAATTGAAATTGCTGAGGGATATCCGGTTGTTTGTCCCAAATGGTGTCCACTTACCTACAGAAGGCATTGTTCCCATAGAGGAAATTAATTGAGCAGAATCCATACATTACTGTTGACCAGGGTTGAATGCCAAAGGTTCTGGTCAAACGAAGTGCAGTGTGTAGAGGACTGGGTGCCACTGGGAACCTGGAACAGTTCACAAGAAAGCAAAGCCAATCGTTCTGGGACGAAGGGGTCAAGCGTCAGGTTGAGTCAGACACCCACATTGTCAGACGACAGGCTACCGTGTCACGTTAGCGCTCATTTGTTTTCAAAACGGAGGGAAACATGGCAATGCTGACTTTGCCGTGTCAAGCCCTCACACAGCCGGATCCATCACGCTGACTCTTCCACATCTATTGGGTAATGCTAGCTGCTGTCTTCGTGGCCGCGGAGAGACGAGGGGAGCCAGACATGTCAAAGCCAAGCGCGGCATTGCACAGACATCCTCCAGAAATCAATGGGGCGGCCCTCTGAAACAGATTGTCAAACTGGAGTCGGGATAATTTGTTCTGTGATAGCTACGCAGTTTCACGCGTAGAATCAATATGAAAGGCTGTTGTGGCTGTGGTGAGAGTTATCACGTTAATGTTTTCGTCCACCCTCTTGCATATTGCACTTATCGATTCATAACTGGTGACATTAGTGAAATGCCGAATGAGCCCAGAAGAAATATTTAACGTGAATGAGGCGATGAGATGAGCACTTTGCTCAACGCGGAGAAAAGCACGATTCACACAAATAAAAGGAAGAGGGGAGAAAGAAAGAGAAAAAAAGACGATAAGGAGGGGGACAATGTATGCAATATAAATAGCCTCTGTGTGTCCAGTCTGATCTCTATACAACTTGACCTCTATGTAGCTTGAACTCATTATAGTTTAACCTCTACAGTTTGACCTCAATATGTCATAACCTCCCTGTTGCTTGACCTCACATATTTTGGCCTCCTTACAGTTAAAAATTCCTATAGTTTGATCTCTACAATATAACCTCCAACTCGGCTGCTACATAATTTTACCTCCTGGACCTTCCTACAGCATGACCTGTATACTGACCTCTAATTTTATAATATATCTTATTGTTTATTTCTCTTTGTTATGTACGGTCCGTTATTCTAAAGTAATAACTTGTTCTTAATTACTCTCACAAAAAAGAAATAAAAAAAGAAATTAATAATTAAAGAGTAAATAAAAGATCCTTTTCAAACTAAGACCCAGTGGATCGGCAGCAAATAAAATAATGGAAAAAACAAGAAAGGTTGTGCTATTGTGATGAAACACAATGTTGAAAGAAAGTAACCAGCAGAGTTAAGGGACAACAAGGGTTAGCGAAATTGGGAAAAAGGAGACACAAGAACACTTAGAAATCTGAAAAGGAATATGACGTTTGTCTGGGGGCTAAAAAATCCCAAAACATTTGTCAGACATGCACTCATTAAGAAAGCAGAACATCCATTTGCACCAAAAATGAGGCCTGCTATGTGTTCTATATGAATGACAGCCAAGACCCAGCATGCATTTTGACAGTCTGGGTAATTGAGAGAATTTCTCTCTCATCCAGAGCTTGGTAATATTTCAAGAAAATTGTTACAGACAGACTTTCTTTTCTTCTGACACCAAAGTGGATTCACGTAAGAACACTACGTGATGAGATTAGGCCCGGTTGATTAACCTGCACATTTGACTGTACTTTTGACACGTTTGACCGTCACGATGATAAGTGGGAGACACGCATCCAAGGGCACAGCGATGCTTCATATACCCGTGACCTGGGTTAAATCCCTGCATTCACCCTCCCGCTGCTTTTCTCAGACAGCGATGCTTGGGAGGCAGACAGGCTGTGAAACCACACGAACGTTGCTTACACCCAACTTACGACACACCTCGGGCCACTACTCACGTCACGGGCCCAGAACTACTGTACTGTGTAGGGCACGAGATGCCATTTGGGACAGAACACCCTAAAGGTACCGCACATCCTCCCAGTCACAATGTGACGATGACCTCTGGACTTACGACCCGGTGACCTCTGGATCAGTCAGTGTAGGTAGAAAACAGTCACAGCCTCAATGGTACAATCCCCTTGTTGAGGTTTGTCCAGCAGCAATCCTGTAATGTGTATGAGAAAGCTAGAGCGAGAGAGAGAGAGAGAGAGAGAAAGAGAGAGAGAGAGAGAAAGAGAGAGAGAGAGAGAGAAAGAGAGCACTTTAGACACACACCCCGAACACATTAAATGTCAACTGTGACGGATATAAGTCAATTAACCCAAAGGCCAAGTTTTTTTCTTCCCTTATTCACTTCTCTCTCTCCTTTCCCCATTTTTCCCCTTCTCGCTTCACCATCTTCATATCTTCTCTCCTCGTCTTTCCTTATTCCTTTGCTTTCCTTAATCTTCTCCTTTTGTCTTCTCTCCTTTCTCTTTCTTTCTCCCCCTCTTTTCTATAAAAAAAAGCAATGAATGATTCCAGCCAACTATGCACTGTGGAAAAATCATTGGGGAATGTAAAAGAGAATAAAATATCTCCCATATGCCCAGGTTTGCCTCCTGTTATTGGTTCATTAATAACTTCACTGCTGCCAAAGAGACAACCAACAATGGGTCTTGGTGGAGGAGACAAAAAGAGAGAGGTGGAAGAGAAACAGAGACAGGGGTGTACACGGAGATGGTGAGAGAGTGACAGATAAAGAGTTGAGTTGACTGAGAGATAGAGAGAAAGATAGAGCATAAGAGAGAGGGGGAGTGAGAGAAAGAGAGATGGAGAGAGGGAGTACGAGAGAGAGAGAGAGAGAGAGCTAATCCAGCCAGTAAATTAAAGGCCTCTGTTCATTTAATCAGCGGATGTTCATTATCTTTCCTCTTCAGTTCCAGACAGAACATCTATTTGCGTTTTTCTTTAGAAATAATAATGATGGTTCTTCCAGTGATTTAACATGGCATGTCATGACGGGATAAAATAACACAGGCTTTGTCCCAAATAGTGCCCTATTCTCTACATAGTGTACTTCCCCTGTTTTAAAGTTAAGCATCATGTAGGGCAATGGGTGGCTATTTATTCCCTGGCCTGACATGTGAATGATTAGATAGTTTCAAAACAAGACAAGTAGGAAAATTATCTAAACATAGAGAGGTACGCTAGCAGTATACGCTGCAGGAGCAGGTTTTCAAAAAGAAACATTTCCAATTATGTTTGTCATTCATCAATCAATAACGCCATACAGTTGTGTCAAATTCAATATAATTGAGATGCAATTAGTGCAACACTAAATTAATTCCACGCATCGATTTGATTCAGATCCAATTTCTTAAACCTCAGTAAAGTGCACATTCTTTCCACAGGCGCATGGCATCATGGGCTGGTGCTCATTTGTGGAAGACAAATCTCCACGTTCCAAAATACTCACAGTTGTTATGGAAACGATCAACGGAATAACTGTCTCATGGCAGCAAATACTTGGGAAGTGCAGCCTTTCTGATGACCATGAGCCCCCCGTTAAAAATGTCAAACCCAAGCACATCCTCAAGGAGACAAAATGCCCCCGTGTGGGCATCAGATCCGCTGTCCTGGCATTGCAAGGGACCCCACCAAGCGAGCCCCATTTTGATGTAGAACATGTTGCACGCCACTCTATCATCTGAATGTATTAGTCCATCGCCTCATAAGAGGGCCTTAATACGGGGACCGAAAAGATCCTGCAGAAATCCAGTGAGCGAGCGGGTTTCTTCGCGTAGACCTCGGCTCCTAATCTGTGAAATTTGATGAATTTGAATTCCCCGGCAAACGGGATTATGTGTGTTTGGGCCATGGTCAGTAGGGAGGGGAGGGCGTGTGAAAGGACTCGATACGGGTTTTATCGAATTACAGCCCCGTTATTGCACCTCGACTGGAACCCGATACGGCGACAGACGACGGGATCCGGTGGGAGTCAACCTCGAGGGACAAATGGAACACTGCCCCCCTCATTCCCAAGGTCTAAAGCAGTTCTCTTCCCAGGGAAAGGGGTGCCATTTTGGGGTTCTGAAGATGATTTGTTGAGTTTGGGGTGTCGGCTTTAGGTGTGGGATTAAGTCTGTGCGTGTGGGTGGTGGTGTTTTGGGCCGCTCTGCCCCTGTAGCGCGTGTTTAGAAAGTGAAGAAGCATTGTCTCAAGGTTCCTGAGGAGCCCATTCACGGCACTACACATCCCACACGTAGATGCCCTCCTTTTCTCTATTGACAGTAGAATGCAGTATGAATATATACGGAACACGACGTATTGTGAATATGAGTCTGTGGAACAACTTTTCAGACATTAGTACGCATTGTGTATTTCTACATTCACTTTGACTTACTTTTCGTGTACATTTCTTACACGTACCAATTATCTTCTCGGTAACACGTTTCGGCACTAATTAACTCAACGCTCCTGCAGAGATCGAGGCTTGTTTGAAGACGGCCAATGAAGTTAGACAGACGCGTGACCGTTTACAGAAACCCCACCCGTGGCGAAAGATGTTTTCAGAACGCCACTGACCGGAACGGGTCCCAACGGCGCCGGGTCCTAGCAGAAACCACAAAGTCAGGTGACCACCCTGGGTCACAAATGGCATCCTAAGCCCTCCTTTAGTGCACTTACACAGAGTCTTTCCTTGGTTTTGACGGGAGCCGCCTGGGAATGTGGGGCATTTGGGAACAGACCGTTGTTTACCACCATTTCAGATTAAAATATACAATTCAGTGGCACATACAATTATTCCCCCGGTGAGTCAATATTTGCTCTGAAAGCCTAACCCTTTTTTTCTCAGACATACAACATTTCTAAATGAGGGGGGCTAATATATTTTTATCAACGTGTTGACAAAACTTCTTATGAATATTGTTCCAATTATCCCGGAATATTGTTCAGAGAGCTCATAAAGTCAGCCAAGCACAAACTTCAATACTTTCCTGAACGCCCCCCTAGTTTCACATGGAGGCGTCCCAAATGACACCCTGTTCCTCATGTAGCGTGCTACATTTGGACCGGGGCCCCTGTGGGAACCGGCTAGGAATAGGGTGACGATTAGGACGCAAGGTATCATTATTTGAACGCTTTTGGAAGGTCTTTAATTTGCATTCTAATGTTGTGCTCTTGTTCAATTTCATTTACAATGCAGATGCGCCGAGCGATAACTGTGAAGGAGGTTAGTTCCCAAGAGAGATCCAGAGAAGAGAGACGGAAGAAAGACAGAAAGAAATGAGAAACTACAATAATTTCACTTTTGTATCTTTCCCTCCCCCTTTTCATATAATTTGTGTTTGATAAAACATTCATACTTGAACAAAATGCCATTCAGCTTGAGCAAGTATATTATTAAAGAACGCAATGTGGAGGGACATAAAATAATAATCTTCCTGCAACGCCCGGAGATAAGACATCCCCACCAAGACTGCATCTACAACATTACATCCAGACAGACAAACATCCAGCCAGCCATACAAACAGACAGCCAGACAAGCAGCCAGCCAGACAGTTATCGTCGGTGGGCTGCTTTCTACTCCCTGACCGCGCTAGCTGCATTTAGTCTCGTGATCCGTTGATCCGGTTTCTCCCAGTTGTCTACATGTTTACTTAGAGATAATTTCTGTGCTCTCAGTCAACATTAAAACACGGGGAAGACGAGGCACAGGGAACCAACCGACGCTGGCGGACAGTTAGGAGTTGGCAGCGAGGCTCCAGCAACACACGCTGTGAGGAAAAACAACAGTGCCACAGGAAACAGATTGCTTTAAGGATCTCGCATTCTTTATGCATGTTTTCTTTTTTAAAAATTCAAGTAGGGTGGCCGCTGGAGGAATGAGTCTTGCCCCCCTGGTATCACTGGGGTGAGAATAACTAGGGAGGGGGGCGAGTTGGTTATCTCAATTAGGATTGGAATATTTATACACCAATGCCATGGCTAGCTACCATGTTAACTAAATTGCTCATGGATGTAATTAGCATCTATGATTATCATTGTGAAATGTTGTCCTTATTAACA
>JACXGJ010009304.1:0-24615 GCA_016801105.1 Esox niger
GGATTGACCGGGTGCTCACAATGGGCTTTGCCTACACCTCAGAACAGAGGTACAGTCAAGGTATCTTCAAGGTAAGGGATCCTTATGCCATATGGCTGTGTTCATGCTTCTAGGTTCTGATGCGCTGTCAGTGTTTACACATGTATCTTTGTTCTCCAGGAGAAGAAAGCCATGCTGTCTTTCACTACTGGATCCCATCAGTCCATGTTCAGTTCCAATGGCATCAATGGAGACATAAACATCACCTTGTGGCCGCTGCAGGTGACGTTGGGAGAAAATAATTGCTAGTATTGACTGGGCTTTCATTGTGTTACTAAGACTAAATTAGCTTTACTAATTGAACTGTACTTCTGTTCCCTTGTAGAATGGTATCCTGCACTATTGTGGCTTCCAGGTTCTGGCTCCACAGATCTTCTGGGCTCCTCATCACGCCTCTTCTGAGGAACGTTCTACCATGCTGGAGGCCTGGCGTACACGGCTGCAGGGTCTTCTGGGGGAAATGCCGCTCTCCTTCACGCCCTCAGACAGCTTTGATTGTGAGCGGGGCTACCAGCTCAAAGAGGTTATTGAGGAGAAGCACAAGTCTGAGGACTTTGGCCTCACTGTTGGCACTCACCTTGGCAAGCGCATCCCACCCAACAGCCAGATCAAAGCTGGGGTTTGAAGTTGTCTTCAGAATGCCCTGATCTTAAATTGCCTTAATAAAATCTTGTCTTGAACATTCTTGATGTCAATAGCTTCACATTACAGGTTGTTTTTAATACTCTAATTCTAGGCTGTTTTGTTTCACATTAACCAAACCTAAACTACAGCCAATTTGTCCTCCCATTTTAGCCTTTCTATTTTGGCTAACTTTAAGCTGTTTGGATTTCTTGCCTGGAACTTTCACAAAAATGAAACATCTCAGGGTCTTAGCCCTACTACAAGTATTTTGTTAATGTTTAATGGCCAGTCTACTTAACTAGAATACTAAAGTGTGACGATGCTTGAGTTTTATGGGCATAAAAAAGCTGCTGTTACTCCGTGTGAGACAGTATGTGCTAGTGTACAGAAGAGGATTGTGACCTGAATTTAGTTTTGAATTCACTAGTAATACTATGCTTAATATTTAACTTCAGGGTTAGTCATTACTTTGAGGAACAAAAGATGCTGCCTTTATGTTGAATCTACAAGTCTGTCCTGTCATGCTGGGGACCCACATGAGGTATTCTACTGGGAAGGTATGGTACAGCTTGTGGTCTTAAACCCTTCTACCTCTGTCAGAGTAAACAAGTTGGTGTTTGGGTTGGCAGGGAGAGGCTTGTACCTAGCCACTATAAGCCCTCAACCTCCTGACAGAGGGTGGAAAAGGAGTCAGCTGTCGGCTTGTCTGTAACAGGTAGGAAAAACTCTCACCGGGTTGCTTTTGTTTACATCTGGTTGACATGCAGTACAAGTTACTGTGTCGTGGTATGAAAACTTCCTTAGCTTCTGGTCATTGTACATACCTCAGTGGTATGGGATTTAGACTGGATTCTCAGGCTATTTGGTGTGTTACAGTTGTGTTCTATGACCGTTTCTACATGTATATGTTTACTACCAGTCTGTAGATGTTCTATTGTTTGTTGATAGTGTTACCATCTGATGGGCAACCGCTTGCTATGGTTTGGGTAATACTACTTAGGAATTCTGGTCCATTGTTCAGCAGAGCTTGATTGTGCATGTAAGTAGTTTGTGCTAATCTCAAAGCCAACTCGGTGTATATCTTTTTTCATGATCAGCTTGATGTGGTGATTCTCAACCAGGGATACTAGGACTTCTGGGGCTACTTGGACTCCAACTGGGGGTATTTGAAGACACAAATGACACAGGCTTACTAGTGAAATAAACCTGAATGGGTACTCAAAGCAGAGCAAAAGTCTATCATTGGTACAGTTACTGAAAAGGGTTTGAACCACTGAACTAGACTAATGGCCACTGATGATTCTAAGTGCTAGCATGTTAAAGCTAGTGCCATTTCCAGCTACACCAGCAGTTAATGTTAACTTAGTGACAAATGTAGCTACACCCAATAAATTGGCTGGATGGAAATGAGTTGACTAGTTTGGGTCAGTTTCTAGGGGAGAAAAAATGCTTTTGTTCAACTTTGTGTTGTATATAGCCACTAGGATTAGCCTTGTTTTGGCTATATCAGCCCTTAATTGCCACACACTCTTACATGGTTCAGCCAACAGCAAAGGTACACTACAAATGATCAGAATGCCTGCTGTTTACTGGAAAGGGTCAAAATATCTGTGGTTAACTGGAATGGGTCAAAACGCCTACATTTCACTAGAAAGGATCAGTAGGTCTACGGTTCACTGGAAAAGGTCAGCATGTCTACAGTTCACTGGAAAGGGTCACTAGGGCTGCTGTTCCAGAACACAGGACAAATGGCACCCAGCTAGAGCTTGCAGCTGATGCTTTTTGCAGTTCTTAGGTTAGAAAGGTTGTTTATGATGTATCGCCAAGAGATTTTTTTGACCACTTGATTTAGGTTTCTGGCATCGAACATTTGCCAAAACTACTTTTGGCAAGTGTTCTCTGAGCAAGCCATTATTGTCAACAATATTTGAGTTGTTATGGTCAAGGTATGTTTTGTAGGTTTGTACATCAAGAAAGAAATCCCTGAAAGAGATCTCCTGTTCAGTACCCATCCTGCTCTGCTATTGTCGTCTGTGGTTCTCCCACACTCAGCCTGGTGGGAAGGCCATTCTCCACCCAGTCAATAGGAGGAAGTGGGCACTCTCTTCCCAGGCCTGGACCCTGGCTGTCCGGAAGAGCAGATCTAGATTGTTCAGCCAGCCAAAATACACACATCCATTCAGAATTTGTTTTTCAACAGGTGTGAAATTAACATTTTCAGTAGACACTGGACCTAGTTAAAAATATTAAATAGATCCCAATATTAACTAAATCCAAGGGGGAAAGTAAGAAAACAGTTCAACTGTTAAATTACTCTTAAACCACTTACAATGAGCCAAACCAATGAATTAAGTAGATGTGACACCTTTAAGATCATAGGGTATTATATTACCCATTTGCAACACTTTTTTTCGGCCAGAGGTGTCATAGGTAAGGTTATCATTCTGTTTATTAGATATGCAGACCTAGAGTGCCCTGTGACTGATTTCCGCTGGCCACAGGGTGTTTTGACGGGGCAGTAAATCAGTCTAAATGCTGGGGCCAGACCTGACAGGGTTCATGGCGGGTCAGTCATTAAAAATGAAGGCAAGCAGCGGGATACCGGGACAGAGATATTGAAGAATAGAGTGATGCAGAGAAGGAAAGGGTGGAAAGGGGAGGAAGAAATATGAGTAGGTGAGCAAGCGATAGGGAGAGTTGCGGAAAATGAGTGTGAAAATAGGAAAAGTGTGGGAGAGAAAATTAGCTATTCCACGAGAAAGGGTGAAAGTGAGAAATGGGGGTGAAGAGGTGAAGACTGAGGCAGATTTATAGGACCCATGTGTTCTGCGTCCACTCAGTCAGAGGTCTCATTAAAATACAATCAATTACGCGTGTGCGTGCGTGCGTGCGTGCGTGCGTGCGTGCGCCTGCCTGCCTGGCGGAATTTACAGTACGCCAGTCGAGAATAATGCAGGTTTCATCGCAGCGTGATTATAATGGACGGGAGGGAAATATGTCTTATCAACCTCTGAGGTCTACTGCCATTTCGGCCCCCCTCCCAACTCCCTCCCCTCCCGACGGCTCTCCTTCCCCCTGACTGTGTCCATTGTATGGTGCCTTGTTGTCATGGCAGTCAGGAGGTCCTCCCACTCCTCCTCAGCAGATCATACAGTAACTAGCTCTCACCTTTACTGACTTCATTAGACCATCTGTGATTTTCAGCAGCTGTAGAGGAAGATGTAAACTAGCCAACTGTGTGTGGATCACTGAACAACTCTGTGTTAAAGCTTCAATACAGAGAAAATAACTCTCCAGGAGAAAATATCAAAGTAAACACAATTCTTTACGCCTTTTTCCTTCACTTAGTGGACTCGATGTCTTTCATTCTCAGCTTCATTCTCCCATTGCTGCTCTCTCTGCACAGGAAGCCATTTCGGTGACAACATTGGGACTTCCCAGGCCTCACCTTCTAGTCTTTACAGTTGGTTTTACGTCACAGAGTCAGACACTGTCCGGGCAATCCCCAAAAAGGTCCTTCAGCAGCCTACTCCTCTGGCTTAAGATCAGCCTCCACTACGGCTCTAATGAATGTCTTCAAATCCACCTGCAGGGGCCTCAGATCCGGCTCTCATGGAGTTCCAGGCAATAAAAAGGGGTCTGGCTGGAGACGTCGACAGGCTGTATCCTATTTAATGGTAGAGTGTGAGAAGATGAGCATGGGCCTACGTGGTTCGGGGTGTCAGGGCATGTTTTGGAGTGACAAGATTAAGACTGGAGACGCCCACTGGAGTCCTCTCCCCTATGCTGTAATGAGAGGAAGGCCTCCTGAGGCCCCAACCAGCCTGTGTACAGAGGAGCCTGGGGACTGATGGGAGAATGTCACACTCTGTCTCCCTCTTAGTCAAGATCTTCTCTGATTGGCCCTGTTTCTCTTTTTCTCTTTCTCTGTCCTGGTTTCTCTCTCTCTCTCTGACTCTCCCTGATTCTCTCTATTGTTGTTGCCAAAGCAATACAATAATTAAGAATAGAATAACAACAACCACTGTTGTACTTCTATTCTTACTTATAATTTCTCTCTCTCTCTCTCTCACTCTCTCTCTCTCATACCTGTCACCACACACAAACCCACAAAGCACTAATCCATATGTCATACTATCTGTCTGAGTCCTGGGCGCAACCATGATGATACCGCATTTGTTGTGTAACATAAGTGAAGCACACGCTGAGCCCTGAGGGAAGAACGGATTGGGAGAAGAGAGAGGGAGGTTGGATGGATGAATGAGAGTGTCAGTCCCAACTCCAAAGCCCAACGCAGAGCCCAACTCCAGATGACTGTCGGGTTGCCACATCCTGGCAGTAATCCCCCCATAGCGGTGCGCTCACCCTTGTGTTCAATTGACGGGTAAGAACGTGAATGGGAAACACCTGGGTGTCTGGGACCGAGGGACAAATAGCCAGACACAACTCTCTTTTGCCAGATGTTACACAGGCAACTGAAATCCTTTGTATACGTTTGTATATGTTTCTTTAGAACATTTGTTCTATTAAGTGGTTTATGCCATTAAGTTTGTTACTTAGATATTAGAGCTGTTTGTTCGTCGGCTGTGTGAGGTGGCTTTTTTTTGTTAAGGAATGTAACTGATTTAGACGTCAAAAATGGGATGGTGTTTTTAATGACAGTAGATGGTCTGTTTAGATGCTTTTTCAGAATGCATAACCCCCTTGTGACTGGTCAGTTTCCCAGGCTAACCTTCAGCACTCAGAGTCTGTCATGACAAGGCAGCTGTGCCTGTAAGCAGGAATAATTGTTTCCTACATTCTGGTGAAGGAGGGTTTTTAAAAAGACTGCACATTCCAGCACAGTCCTGAGGTGGGTCATTTCTCATTCACTGTCTGACAGCACACAAGAGCCCAAAGTCAGCCACCTTATCCGTGAACTCTCGCTGTGTGCTGAATGGAAAACTGCCATTCACTGGGGCCGATCTATAGGAAGTTGGGATAAGATTACGGGATTGGTATCATAAGCATATGAAGAGCGCTGTTGGACCATGTACACTGTCCTGTCCCCTGTGGAGAGGATTGCCAGTCACCGCCCCATCAATGGACTCCCTCTGACCAACATGGAACACCTGGCCAGAGATACGGCCTGTCATCGACATGGACCTAATGGGTAGGATATTATATGACGTTACATGGCGTTAAGCTATGTATTTGTGTGTGTGCGCGTGTGTGCGTGTGTGTGTGAGAGCGTATGTGTGTGAGAGTGTGTGTGTGTGAGAGAGTGTGTGTTCACGCGAGTTCTGCCTGAGTGTGTGGGTGTTTGTGGGTTTGGGCATGCAGAGGAATGAAGAAATGGATTGCCAAATGAACCATGATCTGTAGGAGTCATTCTCTAGTGAATCATGCAAAAACTGCTTCCTATCATTTCACCAACTACTAAGGTATTTTAGGCAATTAAGATAAACTGCCATGAGATTACGAAGTATTTCACACCTGCATAACTTCTCAAGAAAACTTCTTAGTAATCTCTGGCCTTTCCTGCATGTTTTGACATTTAGTCAACTATCAGGTCTGATCTACAGTTAATTCATACAGTAGTTGCCATGGAAAATGCTCAGGAATGTCTTTATGACCATGCTACGTGACAGGAACAAACTCTGCCAAACACCGACCGGCATGACCCTGAGCAAAAGACACAACATAAGATCATGTGGCCCCTCTAGGTGGAAAATAACAATGACAGCAAGGATAGAGTGGGCCACTTTTAAAGACAACACCCAGATAAATATAACTGTAGCTATGAGAACACCTTCCATCCTCACCACAAGAAAAACGTCATGTGTACTCGCTCTTTTCAAGAAGCAAAGGGAGTGAAACCCCAGATGCTGGGAAGATGTGTGTGCTTGTGGTGATGGGAAAGATAGAGAAGGTGTGAGCATTTGTTTTTTGGGGGGGCAGACAGGCTGAAGAGGATTGGGAAAGACAGGTTTGGGGGTGGTTGGAGGGGGCCTCTTAATGGAAATGTATCCACGCCCCCTCAGACCCCTTCCATTCCAGGGTGGTGAAGGCTTAACCGAAAAGGTTCCTCGTCTTCCTCATCCTGCCTCTCCTGGGCTTCTCGCTGGCTGTCTATCCTCCATCTCTCACCAAGTCCATGGTGACCTAGAACAGTGCAATCAGAGAAATGTTTACAGTGACCACCATGTTCACTACTGAGCATAACAACATGAATTCAGATGAAACATGCATCCTGTTTAAACAGGGTGTAATTAAACCTAAACTGAGAATGTTTAACACCAGTTGAAAAATAAACAGAGATTTGCAGCCCGCAGGCCAACAGTAACAGTTACCTTGGTTTAGGCTAAGACAGTACTCTCTCACTTTCTTTGGCATGCAAACACACACACACACACACACACACACAAACACACACACTCACTAAGCCAGCACTTTTAGATTATAATTGCAGGAAGGACTGCTTTGGGTTTATAGGAATCCAAATGAAATACTTATTAGAGAAGGCAAATCAAAACCTCCACATAATTCAGAACAGTGCCATTCTGTACCAGATTAAATACTGAATGAATGAACATTAAAGGAATATTGTTGAAACTTTAAATCACTGTTGTGTATAATCTTCAAACGCTAATTAACAACAAATAAGAACAGGCATTGTCTTCAAAAAGAAACCCCAGTCTGCTTCCGTGATTGCTGTTTGTATGTGGGTATAAAATCTGAGTAAGAGTTAATCCATAAGGATTACTAGGTATCAATACACCTGGCACTGGCAAAGGTTTTAATACACAGTGCTGTGGGAATGTTCTTTCAGCTCTGCAGCTGCACACACAATGTGTACAAACAGGCACACACACCTAATTTCATTCTCTCTCACACACACGCACACACACACCCATAAAGAATCACAGACGAACCTCTCTGTCTGGTCTCTCTTTTTCCCTTTTCTGAGTGTTACTGAAGAATAGAACAGGACCGTTTAGAACAGTACAGAACAGAACATAAAAGAACAGAATAAAGCAAAGCAAAACATAACAGATCAGAACCGACCAGGGAAAAAGAACAGAGCAAAGCGGGACAGAACAGAGGTTGGCAGCGGTTTTAAAGACCATGGACGCTTATCTGTAACACATCTTTAAATCGCCCCTCATGTTTCTGTTGTCAAGGACAATGGAAATGCGTGCATACTGGAGACTTACTTTCAACTCTCACAGAAACAATACTAGTGCATTGACTTAACTGGTCCTTTATGAGGTCAGGGTATTCCGTGATTAGAGGCAATGGAAAGTAATAAGAATAAGTCAAGGTTGAGGTCATTGAATAGTGGGGCGTATTATTATTATAAAAGTCATTGTTGCAACATGCTTTTTTATTCATATTCTTATCCCGTTCAGACAGCAGTCGGGTCAATTTGGAATTGAAGTGTGAATTGCTTCATTTGAATTGAATTATTTTGAATTGCTTTGAAATATACAGATTGGCTTTTATTAAAATTCCTGTGGGCATATGGCCAATTCTAATTCTAGGTAAATAAAAATACATTTTCTGTTTCTTGTTTCATTACATTTTCATTTTTGACCCGTCAGGGCAATTTGTCCACTACCTAATAGAATCCATTCCGACACAATTCCCTTCATACATCCTCCCTTCCCTTCATACAGCCTCAAACCGGGCTTTTCCAGTGGACCAGGGCCTAAAGTGGTCTCACGTGGGACGTTTAGATGCAGCGAGCAGCTGTACTGAAGGTCTGAGCAGGTGAGCACTCAGTCAACACACATTAGGCTTCCACAATGCTTTGTGCCGGTTCCAAAAGGATGTGATGTTCTGAATGCTGGGGCAAAGCAACATGCATGGAAACAGAACAACAACCCTGCACCTGACTTCTCTATTTAGAAAAAACATCCAAGGAGTTGTTGTTTTTCTTTTAGTATTTTTATATCTTGCCACATGTTTTTGCCAGCGTTTTGTGACTCCAGCAGGTACACTGACAGGCAATGTGCTCCGACAATGTGCTCCGGATGTCAGACAGACACAGGCATACAGACCGTTAGACCTCAGACTAAAAGAGAGTTATTAAGTGAATATGAGACAACTGCCATCCATCGTTAAAATAGTCTGAGTTTTAATCATTGTTGGGTGTTTTGGTGTCAGGTAGCTGGAGAGAGGCTGGGCTGAGCCCATTCTGTGGTTCTCAGTGAGTGGAGGTTTGTGGGTGTGACACTACATGGGAGCGTTAGGCTGTTGACCTCAGTTTCAGAATATGTCACCAACAGTTGAAAGGAGCTGAGAGAAGAACTTTATTGTGTGAAAGGGAAAAAATGATATTTACATAAGCTAAACTCTTAATAGAACACTGGAATACAAAATACGCGATCTAGACCAGTGGTTCTTAACCTGGGTTCGATTGAACACCAGGGGTTCGTTGAGTCAGTCTCAGGTGTTCGGCGGAGGTCAAGACATACATGCGACTCATATGAAATATTCATTATTATGTTTTTGTTTTTGTGCGAAAATCATGCTTTGATGGTTTTGTTCTTTAAACACAGTGATGTTGATGCACGGTTAATTCTGTGCACCAGTAAAATATGTTTTAGATTTGAAAAAAAAACGTATTTTCTTTTTCTAATTAAGAAGGGTTCGGTGAATACACATATGAAACTGGTGGGGTTCAGTACCTCCAACAAGGTTAAGAACCACTGATCTAGACGAACCATAAGCTTAAATTGGCGAGATGAGTCTTTTGCCCAACCCACAAGACACATTTAAACTCAACTAGCTAGGTTGCTATTAATAAAATGAAGAAAAGGCGCAGAATAAGTATAGTGTTATGACAGACATATCTTATAGCCAATAACAAAAGTACCAGTCAATGTTCATCATATCGATTTGGCTATCACTGCACACCACCGCATTTTTTTCTGCGATGTCCAAACGTGTTTCTTTTTTTTGGGCAATTGTTTTTGGGATAAAGAGGATATCCGCCGCATTTCCTCTTGGCAGAAACTTCAACGATTGTGTTTAGGGACCTGCCTTGAGAGGCGTATCACTATACGTAGTATTTAACATGTGTAGTGGGAGGTACGATGCCGAGACTATCAATGGGAAGATAGAGACGGGACACTCGCACACTCATTCCAAGCCAGATAGCGAAGAGCGTTCAGGCACCTACTATCCGTTCCCCGAAGAAAAAACATAACAAGACATTAATTCGTCTCTCGTGAAGGGCATTTTTCTTAATAACAAGTAAGGCATTTTATATTCTTTAAGGTTTCTTTGGCTTTAACGATTGAAATTATTTATCTTTAGAACAGATGACTGACGGCCAGAATTGTTTTTTAAACAAACAACACCAATCTATTCAAAATGTAATTTTATTTGTCAACCCAAATGTCAACAGTACATTTGTAAAGGAAATAGTGCCCTGTTGCATCGGAGTTTTGGCTTACGTTATTCCAGTCTGACTACTGGCCTCTGAAGTCTTCGAGTCTTTCCATCCATAGAAAGGGCCATCGTCTTTCACCGCGGGGAGCGTGGATTAACAGTGCCCTTTCAATAAGCGCCGCTAGGTTACTACACTGAGTCCCCTGGAATCTGATAAGGTAGACGTATGTGGTTTGCTTTCATGGTAGATTTAACCCTGGCTAACAAAGGGACTGAATTGAATGTGTACTGAGATTCATGACGCATATAAACCTATATAATTGACTCAGAGGCTACCTTCAGGCCTAATTATTTTATGCTCTTGCTCGATGGTGTGAAAGATACAAATGAAAAGAAAATCGTTTTTATAACGTTACAAATTAAGTTTCATAACTGAACAGGTTTTTGGACTATACTTTGTGACACAATGCGTAACCCAGTGCAAATTAGCCTTGAAAATGTACCCCATATAGTGAATGCTTAACTGAAACGAATGAGTTTTTACACTTAATATTAGTCTTCCCTAGACCTAATATTAGTCTTCTCTAGACCTAATATTAGCGCTAGGGTTACAGCAGCTTTATTGGAATTTTGTGGACCCTTACCTGAACCCTCTGCTTTGAGTATTTTCTGTTGCATCACAAAAGCTTAAACCAACAGTAAAGAGATATTTCAGTAAAAGACATGTCCAATATTTTACTGGATTCTCTGTTTGTAGATTAACATATGAAAACATATTTCACTTGCCCATATTTTTAGTGTATTGTAATTGCATGCTGCTTGGCTAATATGTAACCAGATAATAACAGAAATAACAGTGATCAAATATAACTTGCAGTCGGACTCACAGTGAGGCCAAAGATGATCAAATGCTCATATTTAATGTTAGTTGGTCTATTTTGGAACCAGATCGACTTTACTGTGTATGTTGGGAGTAGTGAAACTACTGGTTTGTGGTCTGAGTAATCCCCTAGGTTCAGATGAGAGAGGGAGGGTGCGCTGTTCTGGTTATGTGTCTGTGTGTTATCAGATGGGCTGAGTATAAAGGGGATAAAGGATCAGAGAAATGAGGAGAGGTGGCACTTCTGGTGTTTCTGTTTAGCATATAATGGAGAATTACAGGGACACTCTCAAGTCTGCGTTAGAATACAAAATCCATATGTGAGAGAGAAGTACCGTAGTAGAGGGCCGGATGTTGTGCGCCAAAAGTCAAGACTGCCAAATAGTCATGAAAAGGGGAAGCCGTTAATTTGGGACATACATACATGCAACAGAATTAGCTGTTTTTAGAGACAGCCACAATACAAGCCGTTTACCAGTTGGCCAGAGACCCAGACACGCCCACTAAATCAGTCTGGGCTCAATTTAATTAAACCTGCATCACCGTATTAATGCTGTAGGCCTTGATCAGGGGTATTAAACTCTTAACCTACGAAGGCCGGAGCCTGCTGGTCTTCGGTGCCACCTCATTATTAATGTCGCCCACCTGGTGTCCCTGATCTAGATAAGTCCCAGATTAGAGGGTTGCAGTGAAAGACTGGAACTGGCTTTGAGGCCCAGTGCTGAATACCCCCAGTCTAGTTCTGTTTCCAGCGGTCACTCAAGTGTTTTTTGGGTGCTGTATAAAACCTACTCCCAGGGCTGGGCCCTCTGCCAGGCATTCTTTCACGTTTCAGAATGTCCAGGCACGGGTGTTTTTTTTTCATTTTGATGCTGCTGTCGTCAACGTCGCTACAGTGGTTTTGAATGCATTCCAGCCTTACTCTTAGATAAGATGTCCCTTCACATTCGCCAACATGGTCTCCTGCGGAACGGCAGACAGATTGATGTGGGCGTTGTGGTATTCCGCTGTCACACAGCTCACTCACACAGCTGCTCTTAGCGGTCACGTTTCAGTGCCTTGGAACCTGCTGTGTCGCCCAGGCGGTCACGACCTGTCTTTGACCGTAACTGGGCCATGTCTAAAGTGGTTGAAATCCCACGCAAACGCTGCTCTGATGTCTTCCCACATCACGGACAGTGTTAGACGGGAGGAGCGGGAGGGTTCAATTACCCATGGTTCCTACACGATAAGGACCTGACCTTTCACCTTCTACCCCTGGCCTCCCACCAGTGATGAGAAAGAGAGCCACGGCGTCAGAGCACAAGGGACCAATCATAATCAGTCATACTAGGAGGTCAGAGGCTTTGGCGTGTGACCATCACAGCCATAAAACGGACACAATTGTGTGTTGTGTGAGCCCACGTGTGTACATGATACTGTATGTGTAGTCCCATTACCTGTGTGTTCCCTTGGAACTATCCAGATTATTTTAGATGAGGTAGATGTTGTTATGATTGGTCCATCTCTCCTTACCTCATGCTGTTTCTGGAGGAGGAGGGACAGCGAAAAATTAAAGGTTATATAGCCCGTACAGATCAACCCAATAGTATTCGGTAGGAAAATGTTATGAACTGAAGTGAACTGTTACTTAGTAATACTGTTTTAATGACATCAGTAAGCAGTGTATAATGATTTTGCAGTAAGGCACTTCAAGGGTTTGTGTTGTATGGCTAATATTCCCCTACTAAGGGCTGCATCAAGGCTATCTGCCTTGTGTTGAGCCTGGGAACAGAGGGACATTTGTGGTATATTGGCCATATACCACACCCACTTCTGTCTGACTGAAATATAGTAATAGTACAGCCACCTACTATACTTAAGTATGTCTTTTAATATGGGCTGTAAAAAATGCCAAAACAGAAAACTACTGCTATTTTGACTACTGCTGAATGTTGGAATGTTCTGGAAATACACAATGTCTGGGTTCCGGATCCCATTTCCACAAAGTTAATTGGGATGTACCTATGTAAACCTCACTAGTGCTGACATCAGACGGGACATAAAAAAATACAAAGTTTCCAGTAATTCCTCAATTCAAGCTGATTGCTTTAGTGATCTCACTGCCCGAGAAAACCAAATGAGTTCCAGACTAATGGGTTGAGATTTTCTTTATAAAATTTCCAGGAAACCCAGGGCAAAACACAGTACTGTAGATACTCTATATAAAAAATGCACTTTGGTATGTCACGCCAAGTAACTGTCTGGTAAATAGAAGGATTGACAGAAATGAATGTCTATGTTTAGTGACAGAGAGAGTAAGATCAGGACTGATGTTTCTTGTCTCCACCGATTCTAGGTGAGTGTGACGGAAGAAAGATGAGCAGCTTCGATATGGACGAGCTGTTCGAAATGTGGGATGACCTGAACTTCACAGGCCTCCTAGAAAACGGGACCCGCATGGCGATGGGTGGCTGCTCCACTGCGTTCGACCGCAGTGCCCTACTCTACTCCATGTGCGTCCTCTACATCTTCATCTTCGTGGTCGGTTTGGCTGCCAACGGCCTGGTCCTCTGGGTCAACATCCGCGCCCAGCAAACCTCCTCCGGCTCGTCCGCCCGCCCAGAGACCCACCTCTACATCGCCCACCTAGCGGCAGCTGACCTGTGTGTGTGTGCCACCCTGCCCGTGTGGGTCAGCTCCCTGGCACAGCAAGGCCACTGGCCCTTCGGCGAGGCGGCATGCAAGGTCACCCACCTGCTTTTCTCTGTGAACCTCTTCGGCTCCATCTTCTTCCTGGCGTGCATGAGTGTCGACCGGTACCTGAGCGTGACATGGCCCTCGGACGGCGAGGAGGGGGGCCGACGCCGAAAGCTGACTCGCTGCGCTGTGTGCGTGGGCGTGTGGCTTCTGGCCCTCATAGCATCCCTGCCGGACACATACTTCCTGCGAGCGGTGAGGTCGTCCCACGGAGACGTGGTTCTGTGCAGGCCTGTGTACCCGGAGGAGCAGGCCCGGGAGTGGATGGTGGGCATCCAGCTGAGCTTCATCCTGCTCGGCTTCGCGCTCCCCTTCCCTGTCATCGCTCTGGCCTACGCCCTTCTGGCCAGAGCCCTCTCCTCCTTGTCCTCCTCGTCCTCCTCGTCCTCCTTGGCCGTGGAGCAGGAGCGTCGCGTTAGCCGCAGGGTGATCCTGGCTTACATCGTGGTGTTCCTGGGCTGCTGGGGGCCCTACCACGGCGTGCTCCTGGCTGACGCCCTCTCCCTCCTGGGCCTGGTGCCTCTGAGCTGTGGGCTGGAGAACGCTGTCTATGTGGCCCTGCACCTGACACAGTGCCTGTCGCTCCTTCACTGCTGTTTCAACCCCATCCTCTACAACTTCATCAACAGAAACTACCGCTACGATCTGATGAAGGCATTCATCTTTAAGTACTCCACACGCACAGGCCTGGCCCGGCTCATAGAGCAGACCAATCACTCCGAGACAGAGTACTCGGCTGTTGCTATGGACAACCCCCCTAAGATCTGAGACAGAACCTTAGAGCACACCACGGAACTTTGGAACACACCACTGAACTCTAGAACATAGCGAGTCCATCCACCTGACCCAAATATCACATGGGCTAGGCAATGTGTCTTAATACTCACAACATATCATGTACCTGGCCCAAGGCTGTTTGAATAATTAACATCTGCCACAAGTCTGTCTGCCCTGATGGTAGCAAACTCTGCTATATGACCAAAATGGAAATGCATACCGCAAAATTCCCCTAAAACAAGTTACATTGGTCCTTCTTCTGCTGCATTGAATCCCTCGCAAGGACGGTGTGAGGGATTCATTAACTCCTACCAACTGTCTGGAAAGCACTTAAACTGAGAGATATAGTGGAGGAGTGGCTGGCTATTTCAAATAGCTTCTGAAGTAGTTTAGAACACTGCGTTGTAGTCATGGAGACTGCCCCTCAGATTCCCAAGCCTAACCAATCACAGTCTCCCTGTTTCTGAGGAGGCCATTGGTTGTGATTGTACTGTAGACATGTCCTATGGTATATTGTTTTACACACACACCACGGCTAGAGGTGTGTGTGTTTTTTCATGTGTTTGTGTGTGTGTGTTTGTGCATGGCATGTGGATCTCAAATTCCACTTTGTAAATAATTCGAAGGGCATTGAAATAGATATATATTAGTTAGATGTTTTTTATAATTAAACATTCTATTTTTGTACATAGTTTACAATATTTATAGTGTGCTTCAACTTTCCAAATTAAATCTGTGCTGATTAGTAAATCCAAGCTTCTTTGTTTTGAATTCAGAAGTCTATGTCAGTAATGTGTTCCTGTAGTCCTCGCTGACTCTGTTATTCAAATTCTTCTGTCTAGTTCAGGGTCATTTTACTCAGCTTACTTAGCTTTATCAGGCTCACATTCCTCCTTTTCCTCCATCTCAGAGGTCCAGAAATGGTCTCAGCACAGGCTGAGTTCACACAACAAGGATCATTCAGATGAATCTAGGAAAGGCAGCCGACTGTGAGTATTGACACAACACGGTTTGGGTCAGTTTCATTTCAATTTCTGTCCAATTGAACCACATTCCATTCCACGTTTTCCTTTGTTTACACATGCAGCCCAGTTCTGATCTTTTCCCCCCACTCACCGGTCTCTTGACCCATTACATCAGAGGTTTTTACATCATGTCCTATGAAGACCAAATGGTGTGAATAAGGTCAGAATATTCCTGTGTAAACAAGAGTCTCATCCTCCTTATCCTTTCATTATTGCAGCTGCTATTAGCATTAGAGCTAATGGTGGACGTGCGCTCCATACGGCGTCAGGGCCTGACCTCACAAACCAAGTCACAGGAAGTGAGAGCTTTAGACCAGGAACCAACATTTACTAAGTCAAGCCTCAGTGTTGGAAATACAGACGACTGTCAGTGTGACAAAGAGGAACTCTACTGTATTAGGAATGTCTTATTATAGATCCTGTGTGTGGGTGTGTTTCTGCCTACATGTTGTGGATCACAGTTTGACCTGTGTGAATCACAGAGGTCCAGGCCAAAAGATGTTGGATACATGATAAATATGGAGTTACTATGTTCAATTCTATTTCTGTTTGTCCGGAAATTTTGTTTGATTTGTTGCCACAGACAGTCATTGGATTGGATACCTGTATATATCCTGTTGATACACATATATATCCTGTTAAGACATGTATAAATCCTGTTGATACACGTATATATCCTGTTGATACACGTATATATCCTGTTGAGACATGTATAAATCCTGTTGATACACGTATATATCCTGTTGATACACATATATATCCTGTTGATACACGTATATATCCTGTTGATACACATATATATCCTGTTGATACATGTATATATCCTGTTGATACACATATATATCCTGTTGATACATGTATATATCCTGTTGATACACGTATATATCCTGTTGCTTTATAAGGAATCCAATCCAGTCAAAGATAAATAAAGAAGAATGACTAAAATTTCTCTCCATCTGTGATTATGTTATGTTGTGCTGTGTAATTGGGATTTTACTTCAATAAATACCAAAAATAAGTCCCATGTGAAATTACTTTTTGTGTTCTCACTTTAATGCCGGCTAGTTGTTAAGTTACCGCTATAGTTGTGAAATGTATTTTCACCACTGGAGTGTTTTCCGCATCACTGATGACGGCACAGTGCAGCAGCTCTGATTGGTGAAGATTACAGGGCCATATTCAACCAGACACATATTCAACTAACTTTATTGCCTAAGTCAGTGTGAATTATAAACAGTATCTGAGCTGTCATGGTTCAGTTGAAAAGCACAGCTGTGAAATGCAGCATGAAATTCAGGGCACGTAGCAACAATGCAGAACAATGTTTTATTCAGGAGGAAAGTACGAGTAATTCCTCCTGTTAATTGGCAGGGTAATTTATCCAGATGTGTGCTTACGTACATGTGGATTTATTTACCCAGGCCTCACATGCTGTATTCTGTATAACATGGACACCATTCTTTTCAACACACAAAATGTCATGACCTTTCTTATCGGGCTGTGAAATGTACACATTTACTTTCGCTCTGGAGTCTACATCATCGAATTAACAATGCATAGAACATACTTGGAATCTCTAACCCTGACAATTTGGTAAACCTGTTCTATTCATTCTTATTTCTATGCATTTTAAAATAACACATCTGGTTTTAAAAAGACCATCAATATTAGTGTAGAACAAAAGTCTCCACTGCAAGTGTTCTGACAAAAAATATACTTCTCGGGGGTTCTGGATTTTCAGGCAGGTCCGGAAACACGCTGATTGGGTTGAAGTTCAATAACACACAGAAACACATACTCTCCTGCTGCTTCACTGAGTGATGTTTTCCTTGGCTAGCACTATGGCGTGAAGTGTTTTCGCTTCCTTTTCATGATTTGCCAGTTATGACTTCCTTTTTATGATTTGTCAGACTTTTGACTGCCTAACGTGAACAGTTTGATGTGCTCAGGGCTTTAGTGCTTACACGGGATGAGTTAAACCGAGTAATATTCCAGACCCAGTCGTCCTGCCATCGTATCACCACACACATAAAGTCTCTATGGGCGAACTGTCAAATGTTCCCTCTGAGCTGTTGACTTCAGCGACGGCACCCTCTCTTATCAGTAGCTCAGTGTTCTCACCATTACGAGCACATGCATTAACCCTCTGCTGGGATGGCTCAACCGCAGAACGGAACGATACACATCGGAGTCAATGTACATCAAGCACAGCACAGAGGCCAGGCTCAGCAGAAGCCCAGCGTGTGGTTTGTATACGTTGAAATCATCTGCTATTTGAGTTGTCAGTGAGTATGTATTACAGTAGGCTTGGCGGTGGGGGGTGGTTAATATGGACAGATGATGGGACAGATAAGGGGGGGGCTTTATGTTGATGTGGAGCTGGATGTTTCATGGCGCATTATCTGGATGTACTCTGCATACTAGAGAAAGAGTGTGATTGATCACTGGACATGAGAGATGTTGAAAGAGGAGAGGTAGAGGGTCATGTAGCTGGAATTTAGAGAGGTACACATTATGTAGTCATAGGACACACACATACAAACACTATAGGCCCACATTTCACCTTGCTAAAATCCAGGCACTTGCTTTTAAAATACTTCATAATCATCGTGTATGTCACAGGAGAATGTGAAAAGCTCAGAATTTAAAAGAGTTATAGAAATTCTGAAGCGTTGAAGAGAACAGCTGTGCATGCTGTTAGGGGATTGGTGTGTGAATTTGAGAGGTCAGAACAGAATATTTTGTTTAAGGACTGAGATAGTTCAGCACCCCAGGACGTCTGTCGGAGAGTTGATGATGCCAGTCATACAGAGACATGTGTCCACTTGGTCCCCCTGCAGATGTAAGCCAGATGTTCTGCAGAGGCACAGAAATGAAGGACCATCTGTTGTGAGGTACAGCAAACATCACAAATCATGATTATTACTTTACAGTTAAGTTAAGGAATACTTTCCCCCAAACCATCTCAAAAACATGTTCTTTTATCACTGACCTGAATTTGTAAAATTCTTTTTTTCTCCTCCATGAATAATTGTAATTTCAAGGACAAAGAAAATCCTAAACTAAGAAGAATCGTTTTGCTTCAGGTGTTAGGTTTAAAAAAGACTGAAAGAACAACCGAGGCTTTTGGCAGATCAAAATCAACAAAACAGAAATGATAAGCCAAAAAACCTAGGCCTTAGACAGGATGACGAGCCAACAGGAACACACAACACAGGCAAGCCTGTACACCGAACACGACTATCAGGCCCTGCTCAGTAACACTTCAGCTGATGTCATTGGAAAGCTAGTTCTGTCTAAGAACGTGGGAAAGCATTTTTAGAAAACAATGCGAATATCGACAGGATTTCAAGAATCTGCTAAATAATGACAGAGTGACCCTCAGCACTCACATCTTTCACAGTAACCATGGCACTTCAAACAACTAACAGCACCAGGTTTCCTTTTGTCCTGTGCCGTAGCCCGCCTCTCGTACATCCTAAAGCTCTCCTCAATCCTTTCGTGGATATGGCCACATGGCTCACATGTAAAACATGAGCTTAACCACATCAAAAGGCAATGGTTTAGACTGGACACATGGCCTTTAAAGTCAGGGTTAATGTTGATTTATGTTGCTCATACGTGCCAAGGATATGGATGCAGTTTTTAGACATCGCTTAATTCAACTGAAACCCTGTCCACTAGAAAGTTCTGCCGACACCCTTGCACGCTCCCCTTACTATTCACCCTAAACCACATTGTCAGAGCTGATGGAACATCAGAGAAGAGCCTGCAAAGAGGGGGCAGATGTTAAGACCTTCACCAAACGTGAGAAAATCATTTCCTCTGTGGTATTTCAATCTCAACGTGTTCCCTTTAAGAACTTTTCAAAGTGTGACGAGAAAAAGGATGAATGAACCATCAAACAAATACCATATGATGTCTTACGGTGACTTTATTCAGTTAGTTCAGTATGTTGCTCAGACCACAGATTTGGATTATATAGAGATAATGGTAAAAACAAGTGGTCAAGAGGCTTCATCCAGTAACCAAAAGGTTGCTGGTTTTAATCCCCTGAGCCATGCCCTTGAGCAAAGCACTTATCCCTAATGTCTTCAGTCAGTTGCTCTGGCGTCTTTTAAATGACTGAAATGTATAATGGACATAGAGGCCTGATGAGGGGAGTCAGCCTGCCTCATGGTCCACAACACATTTCCCCCCACACAGATGCTAATGGGATGCACATGACAACAGTTTGGAATTTAAAAATATTTCTTTTAGAAAATTTTCTTCAAACATCTTCATGGGGCAAGATTGCTACTTACCGAGGCATCTGTAGTATAATGAATGGCCTGTCTGTTGAGCTGGATGGCCCAGTGTAATAACGACATCTCGACTTGAAAAGAAAAGCGTTGTTTATAAGTTCAGACTCATGACTCCTGGGTCTGTGGAAACAGACTTTTGATTGACATCTGAGGTGAAAACAATATATTTTACAAGCTCCTCTGGAGTCTTAAAAGAAACACAAAAACTTTTAGCATTCATTCAGACATCTCCAGCAGTCAGATCCTTGACAATATTTAAATAGACCAATGTCCTCATCTGTTGCTGTATTCCAGTCTGGAGTAGGGTTTGGTTTTCCCCTGTAAAAACACGCCTGTTTGCTGAGACACAGACAGACAGACAAACAGGCAAGCCCAACCGTGCAGACTAAATCAGAACAACACAGTGAAACCCTGACCAGAATCCTGCCTAATAACATTTAACAACTTTATAAAACTATTTTTCTCACCATGAAAAACAGCTGGGGGTTTTTCTTTACAGTTTCAGTAAAAAAACACCCCAAGCCGTGGATGAGAAGGGTCTGTCCTGATCAAGGTAACACCCTCTTATCTGCTTATGCAGTCTACATTGTGAATAAAACCAAGAGTTACAGTCTGAGTCTTCCAGAGATACTCTGATTATATTCTGTTTACTGTTGGCGACTACATGTTCTCCTGTGGATGCTTTGAGGCACATTCCAACGTACAACTTTTGTTCTAGGGTTGAGAGACTCGAAGTAGGATTAAATGCCAGGTTCCGACTTTGGAATAAAGAAATGTACATCCGTTGCCAAAAACCTAATTCACAGTATCGACTTTGCCTGGAACTGATTAGATAATGTTGCACCAATGCAAAACCACTGTTTCCCAAATCAGTCAACTCTCAAGCAGGTCAGAGGTTAACGTCAATGTTATCGACCGCGCAGTAAATCCAGGGCCATAACTCAAGGCGTAGAGGGTATTGTGCAGGAGAGATGGCTGTCTGAGGTTCAACCATGGCTCATATACTGTAGCTTCAGTCAAATACACCTACGTTACATAGAACTCTTGTCACATAGTGTCTCACACACACATACACACACACACACACACACACTGAGTGTTTCTGGTCCTCTGTTACCGGATCAGTGAGACACTGATGTCTCAGTACCGGATGTCTCAGCTTATCCGGAGTGTGTGGACAACTGCTCCTCATGTTCTGACCCAGAGAAAGGTCGAAGGTCTGTTGTCTCATATAACATGCTAGCTGCAGGATGGTGGAAACACACCACACACACATCCTCTCCCTATCTGTGTCTTATCCCCTCTCCCCTGTCTCTCGGTCTCTCTGTCTCTCTCTCTGTCTCAACCCATCTCCCTGGACAGCAGGATAGAGACAGGCCCTGGGATCCCTGGGAGTATCCGTTTACAGGGAATTCTCCCTCACACCGCCCCTCGCGCACGCTTCTCACCCTGGAGTCTGGACACCACCCAGTGATCACCCGGTGGAGTAGAGAATAGCCATAACATCTAGAAAGATTATCCACTGATCTCTGCTCATGTTCTGGCATCCACAGAGACACAGAGCACCTCACCCCGTTTCTGACAGTTCCTCCAGATGCCGTCCGCCTGCTGTTCTGGCTTCCTCCCACGTCCCTCCACGCTGACGGCGTTGCTGCAGGCCCACACTCGCCGAGGCTCTCTGTGTTACGCTGTGTGCACCCCGCTGTGATGAAAGTGCATGCGAATACACACGACCGCATTCACACGCACCCTAAACCGACCCATACGCACACCCACACAGACCCGCACACACCCACACTGACCCTCCCACAAAAACATGAAGTGAAAGGAAGTATTTCCTCAGAACGTCTGAGGATAAAAAAGTTTGCCAAATGAATTGAATTGAGATGAATGGAAACAAAAATGTCATTTCGAGGCAAAGGGGAAAGGGCCATGGAGTTTGGGTGCAGGGGTAAGGGTAGGCTAAGCCTTGTATTTGAGGTATGACACGCCTAAAACCGCCGACACCAAATCTCAGCACCCCTCTGCTACAATTGACCATCTCTAAATACATAGGGATCCAATTCCGCCTGCTGGGTTCCAATGGCAAGTCAATGAAGTCTGGTTGGCTTCCTGGGTCCATTCATTCTCCTTGATGTTCTCCCATCCTCTGCCAGCGGAGATCCGATCACGTATCCATTACCATCTGTGTGGATTGCCTCTGTTACGGAAAACGATTGTTTGCCAGTAGATCAGAGTGTTGCTATTTGTCATAGTAATTTGTATACATTAGACAACACGAGTCTAGTGTAGGAATGGCATGAATAAACGCAGTGTGAATCCACAGCAACAGGCCTTCCACAGTGTAGAGAGCACATGCTCACAGAAACAGGCCTTTCACAGTGCAGAGCACACACTCACAGAAACAGGCCTTTCACAGTGTAGAGCACACACTCACAGAAACAGGCCTTCCACAGTGTAGAGCACACACTCACAGAAACAGGCTTTCCAAAAGCTAATGCGTTGTTGTGCGTCTGAGGTCAATTATCTGAAACCACCATTGGAAGCGGGTATCAACAGCAGATGTGAGATTATGATACGGCGTTGCGTTGCCCTGCCAACAGTTACCAGGGCTGTACAGCACATCAAAGTCCCTCTGGCAACCACAGCCAAGAAAGTGTCAAAGACGAGAGATGAGAGATGAAGTGAAAGTATGTTGGCTCTTATCTTCCCATAATGCCCTGAAGGAGTCAGCTACTGAGAATCTGTTTAATAAAACACAACAAGATAATGAACGGCCCTGAATGCTTCATAAAAAAAGTTGATTAATGTTTGATGGAGTTATAAAACCGAAAAGACAGAGGTATTTTCTTTGGCAGGGACTGTACATTAACACACTCCCGGTCTTCTTTATGTACCTCGGTGAACTGGCTTTGTGTCACAAATGCATGGTTGCACACTCAGTGGGAACCTATAGATGTTCTGGGTAATCTAAACCTGCATATGATGTACTTTAAACCACTTCCTTATTGTGACTGTTCTTTAGAAAACACAATTTCCATTATTAGTCACAATGACATATATTCTTTGAAATCCATTGTTTCCTGACGATGTTGTTTTGCACAGCAACGGACTCAGCACGAAGCCACCCAACAAGGTGAACAGGAACAACTAGAAGCAGTGTGATCTTTTAGGCCTGTCTGGAAGCTCTTACCTGCCCCCTTCTCACTGAGTCTCAGCCCTGATGAATGAACACCTTCATTGGGCCTGAATGTACCAAGCAGAGAATGAAACATTACCTGGTCTCCCCTTCCTGGCCTTGTCCTTGGTACATGATCAGGCCTTGTAGCAGTAACCCAATCTGAGCACGGATGGCTGGGACAAACACCAGTGTAGGACAGAAGGTGCCTGTTCTAGCTCCACATGTCACGATAGTTAATGAGCTTCCTTCACGTGTCCGTCACCTTGTAATCCATATAGCTGGAATAACAATGTCCACAGTATGGCTGTCATCAATAACCAGCCACACACACACACACACACTGACACACACTGACACACACTGACACACACTGACAGTGGCCGTGGCAGGATCTGACAATGACAAAGTCTACTACTGGTATAACACACACAGGGATACATGAACACATACACATACACACAACACCAACGCAACACACACACAATACACACAGATGCACGTATGCACAAACAATGCACACACACACACACACACACACACACACACACAAACAACACTCACACTCCAGAACCCATTAATCCATAACTGTCTGCTGGGAGAAAACCTAGAAACCCACAGCAGCTCCAGAGCACCGGGGTAACATCCATCACTTCTCCCAGCCACGGGGGATCAGGATCGGGGTTCCGTGCCGGGGTTCCTGGCTGGGAGTTCCAAGTTCCAGGTCAGGGGTCCAGGCAGGGAGACATAGCAGAGGAACCTTATTCACGCACACGAGCATGGACTGGAACCACGCTGGCCTATAGTGTTATGAAAACACACACACTCTCACACACATTTTGTACATCTAACATGATTCAGATTTTCTCTCTTCTGGGATTTATTCAAAACTGCCAGAACAGTGCTTGCACTCACATTTTTTAGAACTCTCTTTCTGATAAGTGAAAGCAAACCTGTGAGGGTAACTGGTAGCAGTAACAGGATTCTAAACAGTATTCACCATATCTATTATCATTTAGAGCCAACCAAAAGGACTGCTACAGGTTGTTGTGGTTGATTGTTTTGGAACCATTCTTATTCTGTGGGTTCATTTTGGGCTTTACTGTTACTACCTTACAGGGTTTTATAGAATATACTAATTCTATAGGGTGGTCCCAAATCATGAAAGAAAATTTACTAGAAGTTGGTCAAGTTTGAGTTAATCTGACCATGGGAAATACACTTTTCCTTTACATAATGAAACTTTATTATCTACAATTTGTTTTCTTAATCTTTCCACTGCAACCGAGGTCCTGTCTTAGTGTAAAATAAATGACTGTACTACGTTCTCTGTGAGTATACCTGATAAAATAAGGGTGAATACACAACTCTTGTTTGATGTTAGATTTTTCCTGGTTTAGGATTTCTTTGTTCCTCAAAATGTAATTATTCAGAGAGCATATAAGGAAATGTGTTCAAGGATTTTTTTAACAAATTATATTTGTCTTTCCCAGTAACATTTCTGTAAATGAATGGCTGTATATTGTTCCATATCATCGTTCTAGACAGGGTTATGTCCATTATGTCAAGACAGTGGCGAGGTTATGTGCATTATGTCAAGACAGGGGCGGGGATATGTCCATTATGTCAAGACAGGGGCGGGGATATGTCCATTATGTCAAGACAGGGGCG
>JACXGJ010009305.1:0-13955 GCA_016801105.1 Esox niger
TTTATGCACATGCCTAATTTTGTTCGAACAATTATTGCACACTTCCTGTAAATGGTATAAACTTCGTTTCACTTCTCAAATATCACTGTGTTTGTCTCCTATATGATATATTTAACTGATTTTTTTATCCTAAGAACCAACGATTTATGAAGGAAAATCATGGACATTAACAAGGTTGCCCAAACTTTTGCAGACCACTCTATAACACTACAGTTTCCAATGAAAATGTCGAAAAAATACTTGAATTAGCCTACGTTCACTTGGTTCTTTTTTGTTGTGTTACTTCTCCCATTTATGTTTTGTTGTTATCTGTTGGTCTTATTTTACTACATATCTAACAAAATGTCCATTGATTAAGGCAAGTAAGACACTGGTCATGACTTAAAGAAACATTATTCATGATAAAAAATGTAATTATAACAGAAAGGCTCAATAAGACTTTGCCTAAAAAATCAAAAAAAGAAAGAGACCGACCTATGACAACAAATATTTTTGGATCTAACTGTAAGTTCCTGTTAAGGTATTATCACTTTTTGTTGTTGAATAACTTGTTCCTTTTCACAATGTGTTGTTGTGGTCTCGCTTTTTAAACTAAATTGTATTAATAATACTGAAACTTTTTTTGGGGAAAATTCTAACTGAGAACATCAAAGTGATCTAGAGACTCCATGGACTAACAGACAGAACAGTTAGACTGTATGAACCAGTTACCAGGTCTCCCTCTGTTTCCGTATCCCGTGGCCTGGTCCAGAGAGGGACACACACCCTGTACCGTATGTAACCCAAAACCTGGAGGAGATAGTGTGGGGTCATTTGATCTCCCCGCTGAGTGGCAAACCTCTTCAATCAGCATTCGCCTGCTCAGGTGTCCATTTATGTCTTAGCAGAGAGCTTGGGTACAGGTGCACTGGTAGAGAGTAAAATGAGGGAGAGGGAGAGATAGAGTGTAATCTGCATGGTCGATTGGCATCAGGATTGGATGACAAAGACAAAATGCTGGAGATGAAGAAAACGACAGGTATTAATACAAGCATCAAGTGATATCTAGGTTAGCAAGAATGGTAGCTCGTCGGGCTGTCATTTCAAATGCAATCTACAGATCGGTTTGCCTTCCTTCTCCAGCCTCTTTGGTTCTAAGCCTTTTAATCGTTTTCTTTACTTTCACATCCTATACTTTATATTCTCAACGTGTCCCATTATATCTTTCATTTTGTGTTGTGAATTATTTCTGAAAGCAACTCTAAAACGGAATGAGATATGATATAGATTACGAGGTGTAAGGGGAGACATGGCAGACCAGGAGAACACTGAGGAGTCAGCATCTGCTTTTGAGGAGAGCTCAGCCATTAGCACGGTAAGAGCACATCCTTCCAACATGTGTCTATACTTGGTGTACTGAATAGTCAACTACCCGGTGCAGTATATATTTACTTACGTTTGTTATCGTGTCAACACATAGTTACAATGAAGATCTACAGGCAAGATGTTAACTTGGTCCGATAAATGTTGGGTCAATATCCATCCCATTCCTTAGGTCGTTGAGACCTCTGAGGCTGAGCAAGCTGACACTGGCGAGATAGATGTGATTAACGTGTCTAATGAGGATATTGCACCTGTTCGCACCACGACCACATTGAATGACGGCCCCAGTGACACCCCTCTGCCCGACACTGTAAACCCTGAAGAATTTTCTCAAACTCTGGAACCCATAAAGGATCCCGAAACCCTGTCTCCACTAAGTCCAGTCATGCCAATCACAAAGGTCCAGCCTTTCATGAATGGTAAGAGACAGCTATTCCTTTAACGTAACACTCTCTGATGGGCTTTATAAGGAGGGAGCATCTAAAAAATGGGTGCCAAGATCTGGCAAGGCGTGGCTTTCTTCCACTCTCAGATCCTCTTTTGTAAAGAAATTACCATTGCTTTATTTAAAAAAATATATGTTTTATTACAAGTTATGCATTATTTCTACTTCCCTAATACATTGACCTGTTAAATCATAGTAATAACATGGTCTGTCAAGGTATAAGTGCATAGGGACGCAATGTGATAAGAAGAAAATATATTTTGCCTTAGGCTTCCCTCTTAGTGTTTAAATAATTAGCGACATATCACACAAACATTTGTAAAAGTAAGGAAACCAAACTGAAATCCTAGAGATTTGGGGTTCTATGATATGTGTTGACTGAAATGCCTCAAAATGGAAATGGTATATTCATGAAAACATAAAGAATTATCAAGTAGTAGTTAAGTGTAGAAAAGATGTATTGCTTATCATTGAGATTTTTCCACCACAAACCCTTTCAATGTGTCATACACAGTTTGGGTGAGTGATAAAGGGGGATAGAAAATGACAAGTACACAATCATGAGAGTATCTTTAATTAAAGTCACATTACCTGGTAGCTCAAACTATTCCTAAATGACTGGGAACATTTGCAGGAGTGAAATAGAAAGTACTCTGTAGAAAGCAGTTTATGTGCCAACCGGAAAATGGCAGACATACTATATACTGGATATGTCTTGTAACTCTGGTTCTCTGATTAAGCATCAATGCAGTGATGCCATGGACCAGCAGGCTATCCTCCACTGACCAACGTTGGTCCATAGACGTGGGTTTGAGAAATCATTCTTTAAAAAAAAGTTAAGTGAGACAGGGTTAGGCTAAAAAAAATTGATTTTGTTAGCGATGCACCATCCACTGTAATTACATTTAAATTAAATTGGCCACACCCCAAAAGTGTAGAATATGAGTTATAAAAAGTTTGAATTAAACAAAGAATAATTCAATGCAGTATAGTTCAAAGAAAATATATTCAATCATAGAATAGGATTGTCCTATTGAATGTTTTCAGATAAAAAACAGCCGCCAGTTACATTTCCACCAACCATTTTATCGGCGGTCATGGTCAATATTAGTCTCTTTACATTGATTCATACTTGAAAATTTCCCCAGCATAGAATATTTGCATACAGGTTGTCTCTTTGATAAATAATTCAGGTTTGGTTTGTCCCGAACCTGGCCTCGGCTAACCAAGTAGGTTGGACAATTTCTAAGGCAGGAGAGGGCATGTAAGTGGCCGATTTTGTTACCAATTTTGCCCTCTGAACTCTATGGCAAACATTCCTTATGTTCAGTGACTCGTCTTGTCTGCTTGTGACACGATTGTATGTACAATGTGTCAATTTGTATAAACATCACTGACAATGGAATAGAGCAGGCATTTTTTTAAAATCTTTGCCCACATTCTTTGACAGAGGATGATTCCCCTGAGGAGAAAACGTGGCGTGGCCGGCTGATTGCTCGCAGAACGGAGCTGCTGGTGATTTTAGTGGTGGTCATTCTCACATTGGGCATTGGGCTGGGAGGTAAGCATTACTTTATGTTGAAAATGTATAGTGGATAACATCACTTCAAGTCTCAGGTCTTTAAATATTTAATGCACACCTTCCAATTCTACAATTCGGGACCTGCTATAAAGTCAGTGTAGACCTGGAGCCCATTTCACGCAGCAGTCAAAGTGTTGATATCAGGTGTCAGTTTACAACCAACCACTTAGTTTAAAGGGTGTTTTCTGTCTCCACAGTAGGCCTAGGCTGTGTGGGAAAGTTTCGTTGTGATAGATCATCGACCTGCATCAGTGGCTTAGCGCAGTGTGACGGCGTGGTGGACTGTGAGAAAGGAGAGGACGAACTTAGCTGTGGTGAGCAGAGCGCACTTACATACTCCAAAAGTATACACTGGCTGATTCAGACAAAGTCGCTCAAGAAATTCATCCATTAAAAACCTATATTTCTCACTCTCTCTACCTGTAACTCTGCTTCTGTCATCCACCTGACTGTCTCTAAAGTGCGTTTGAGCGGGAAGAGCTCAGTGCTCCAAGTGTTCAGTGAAGGAGTATGGAGGACGGTCTGCTCAGAAGACTGGAACCACGCTCTGGGCTTCTCTGCCTGCCATCAGTTAGGTTACTCCAGGTATATACAGGGAACATTAAATGTTGTATGCTACTGGACTTTGTTTTGAGCCCTGTTACCGTTTTCTCAGATTTTTCTCTGGTGATATGATAGGAGTGTTGGATGGGTATATTTGATTAATATAATCTATGTTAATGTGATCTATTTTATTCACCCTTCAGCTATGTGGAATCCAGCTCCATCCCCCTCTCCTCAATAGAAGATGACTTCCAGCAGAACCTGGTGTCAATCTACCTGAACCAGTCAGAACAACAGGCCATCAAGATCCACAATGCCACCAGTGTTAGGTAGACCAGTGTTATCATGCCGATACATTATATAAGATTTTAATATTAGTCTACTTCCCATTCATCTCATTCTCTTTTCTTTCTTCCCTAGAAAGACTCAGTGCATCTCAGGGATGGTGACTGCAATTAAATGCCTGGGTGAGGGAATTTAAGGAAAGCGGGAAACTACACAGCTACACAAATCTGAGATTATTTCGGGGTAATTGCTGCAATATCAAATGCATATTTTTTATGTATCTGCAGAGTGTGGCTCCAGACCCCAATTTAGCAGTCGTATCGTGGGGGGTAATGTGTCTGCCTCAGGTCAGTTCCCCTGGCAGGTCAGTCTGCACTTCCAGAGGGAACATCTGTGTGGAGGCTCTGTCGTAGCAGCTCTCTGGATACTGACAGCTGCACACTGCGTGTATGAGTGAGTTGAAAGAGAACCATGGCTACTTTTCTTTCCTTGACGGGACCAGAGAAATTATATTTACCAAACCCAGGTCCCTTAACATAACCCTTGTCTTAAATGTAACTGTATCGGTTACCTTATGTCTAAACTTAACTTACTGTATGCTTGACACCAAACGCAAAAACCTAACCACTAATGAAGCCCATGTCGTTCAAGCTGCTAGATAGCGCCGCTTACAATGCCTGGACAAGCCCCCAAAAAAATTTGAACCTGACTTTGGGTCAGATCCAAAGCCTCCAATACAAAACCTTGTTTGTTTCCTCAACCTCAGGTTGCCATTCCCCACACTGTGGTCCGTGCATGTAGGACTGATAAAGCAGCCGGTGAATGATGCTCGGGCTCTGGTTGTGGAGAAGATTATATACCATGGCCTCTACCGACCGAAGGCCCTGGACTATGATGTTGCTCTTCTGAAGCTGGCCGAGCCACTCACTTTTAATGGTAGGAGGTCAATAAATCAGTCAAAGCACTTATTACATCAGCAGGTTTCACAAAGTGCTTGTATGTATACTCAGCCTGAAACCACAAAGAGTAAGCAATACAATGTTGAAGCACAGGAGTTAGGGAAAAAAACCTTGAAAGGATAGATCCAAGGAAGAAACCTTCAGTAGAGCCAGTCTCTGCAATGTAGGTAATCCTATTCTAGCTGTGCTGGGTAGGGTCATGTACCCCACATTACCTTTTAAGGCTAGGTAATTCCTCAAGATATTCAAATGTTCAGATGACCAACAGGTCCTCAAAAAAATGCAGGTGGGGACCAGATGCCTGTTTCCAATGAGAGCAGGAGTGTTTAGATCAGCAACACAACTGGATGGACATCAGATGAACTGATGTCTTTAAACATAATGCACATCTGTGAAATGTGCATTATGTTACCACATCAGTTCCCACATTGAATTTCACTATGTGTGGTTATGAACAGAGGAGATGAGGCTGATCACCTGGGTGTTTTTCTCTCAGTTCCATTTCGGTTGTTCACTCTGTGTAGCATTCTGTAGAAGCATGCACATAAGCACAGCCTGAATACAACTTCAAGTATGCCTTTTAAAGCCTTAACAAATGTTGGGTCAGCCTAGAGCCCAATCTCCCTTGAACCCAACTCACATCTAAGCCCACTGAACGACTTAACAGCCTTCTCTGTCTTTCTTGTATTCTCAAGAAGAAATTCAAGCAGTTTTCCTGAGGTCTTACGACACGCCTCTCCTACCTGCTACAATGGTAGCTCAACTGTCCATCTTGAGTGACATTCCCCCTGGGCATTACTGCTGTCAGCCATTACTGCTAGGTCGAATTTTATTTGATGTTCCCTGTTCAACTCTCTGCGGCGGACATAAAAGTGACATTTTAATTTCACCATGACCTAAAACACTTTTGGGAAGTATCTGACCCATCCTCCATCCGTACTCCAGGTCTAGTGGAGCCCATATGCCTACCTAACTTTGGGGAGGACTTTGAGGTCGGGACCATGTGTTGGATCTCAGGCTGGGGGGCCACTTTAGAGGGGGGTGAGTTCTGGCTTTCACGCATATCGATGAGTTCGTAGAGTTAGTAGAGTCGTTACTGACTAGTAGAGTTAATCAGGGAGTCATAGCCATTTAAAATGTTTCTCTATGTTAATGTATACTCTTTGACTGAGTGGAGTCTACTCTTTGATCCAGGAAACGCTAGTGATTCCTTGCTCTCTGCCCGGGTCCCTCTCATCTCCACTAAGGCTTGCCGAGCACCAGGAGTCTACCAGGGATACATCTCCTCTGGGATGATATGTGCAGGTTACTTGGAGGGGGGAACAGACTCCTGTCAGGTAAGCAGACAGTGATGTACATTGTGACTTTTCAAATGTTTTAAGTGCATGTGTCAATATTCAAGAAAATGGATACATCGCATTACTGTTGAAACATTATCATGCCAGGTGTGTATTTTCCCGATGCCTTTTCTTCTGTGTAGCAGTGGGTTGATACGTTGTTGTGTTTGCGGTTGCCAGGGGGACAGTGGGGGTCCTCTCGCCTGCAAGCAGTCATCAGTGTGGAAGCTGGTGGGTGCCACTAGCTGGGGCCAGGGCTGTGCTGAAATGAACAAGCCGGGGGTGTACACACGCATCACCCAATATGTCAAGTGGATCCATCAACAGATGGAGGTAGGGATGGGAAGCAGGAGTTGAAGACTGGGATTAGAATGACTTGGGGACCATATTTTAAAGTGTCTCTAGATGAGAAGGGCCAGGAGTTTTGTTATTAATCAGGGTCTATATATAAAAGCATGTAAAATGTTAATTTTCCATAGGCTTTTTTTGCTCAAATATTTTTTAACAGCCGTCAGTGAGGGTTTATCCTTTGTCAAAATCCACCTTCTTCCGTTGATAGTTGGCCTATCCCACAATGGGCATGATCACCCATTGCTTTTCAACACACTTGAAAAACCTCCTTGACAATGTTTTAACTACTAAAAACAATAAAATAAGGCACCAAAACAGCATGCACCATTGGTAACATTTCAAGCTATATGTGGCGATTACTGTATGTTCTTTACTTTGTTGCACTCACCCCTTCTAAACTTGCTACACAACAAGATTGCCTGGCCATTGAGCTGAGCCCAACTGCTGATCTGGGTCATGGCACCAGTGAAACCTATGTCTAAGTTTCCTACACTGTCTCCCTGACCCGCCTGAAGGGCAAAACAGTGATTCTACGCTTCACAACACGCGTTCTGCCTCCTCAACAATGCTGTCAAACTATGAGCTAAGAAAAAGGTACCAATTGGAAGCCATGATGTTGAAAGGCGCTGTAGGCAATGCAGCTGTGGAAGAGAAAAATAGCAAATCCTGAGCATCCTCTGTCCCTCGGCTGTTTTCTCGTATTCTGTTTCACAAGGCCAGCTCTTTTCCTGTCCACCGATTCAATAAACTAAGATTGACAGCTGTATTTATTCACATACTGTGACATCCCTCTCCGAAGTCCAGCAGCTAGCTATACTGTAGAGAAGGCTGCGTTCTGATATGAAATATGTGACTTGGCAGCCCAATGCTTAAGCCTGTCACGTCACTGTCATCTAGTGGACAATAAATATAATTCCAATCCATGTCAGTGTTTTCTTCTAATGTGCCTGTCTTTCTTTTTCTCTAGAAAGAAGAGTCACTGAACCTATCGGAAGTTAGTTCGGACAGCTGAATCGGTGGAGAATATTCCTATACAGCACATGATAGTGCTGTCGATTATGTATTGCATTGCCTGTAACTCAAGAGTTCTGCCAAAGCACCAAATGTAGGATGTATAGTAGTGGCCACTTTAATACAGCCGAACAATGACAGCTGCCCTCAGGGCAGACAGCAGCCTAACAGACATGTTGGTGCAGAGAAATGTCTGAAAACACCTGGATCTGAATTCAGCACAGTAAACATTTATAACTAATACATCCAACCACAACGAAGGTCGCGGCACACTCAACCAAACACACTCTATGGGAATCAGACAGACAAAAGTGAAAACACTGATACAAAGTGACAGAGATGGCCGATATGTAAGACTGTGCTTGTATTCATATTTATGTTACATTTTCATCATCGCACTTGACTGGTAGCTGATTTAGAAATTGAGGGAACGAGTGGGAATTCAAATTCTTCCTAGTCACTATACCAAAGTAATAGTTACTCATGCATTTTCATAAACCAGTATCTGTTAATCTTTTCAATATTTCACAGACATCCCCCTGTGTTATTAGTATCCATTTAACACACTGTCTTATTTTAACAACTAGCCCATTATCATAATTATTTTCAATTTTTTTACCTGTTATAATGAACAAGTAATGAAAGCATTTCCAGCTCATCAATAAACTCCTACATTAAAAAAATATCGCTAGTGGTCAATAAAATAGCAACTTGTAATTGTTGAAACTGAAGTTGAAATTAAGTAGCAATGAAATAGAAATTAGTCTAATATTATAATACTAGTATAATATATAAAGTCAGTTGTTTGTTAAACATTAAGAGTAACTTTGGAGTATAGAGGGTGTAATGCTTTGGAACATTTACATTTTTGGTGACATTGGTGCTGGTTTTTCCAATAATAAAGGCTCTTGCTTCTGTCTTATAAAATAGAACATATAAAGAATGAAAAGCATTCTTAAAAACTGACCCTAGATCAGCCACAGTGATATTTTTATGCTTGTGATAAGAATACAAACTGTGCTCTACTTCTAATGCAAAAGTGTGTGCATGTTAATAAAGATTTGCACATGCAAAATGTACATGCATTTATTCACTGTGATTGTATTTATTTGTATTGTGTATATTTGTACTTTTTTGTACTTCACGTTTTATACCATGATTTCTATTTCAGGATTGATTGTCTATTAGCAGTGTAATAATACATTCAAAATATTGATTGACATTAGAAAGTGTTGACCAATTCTATAAAGCAATTTTACTAGTTTTGTATTGCATTCCTTTGAAATCACCCAGTAATGAGTGAGCCATCATCTGTAATTGTTAAGACATACTCTGTAATTTCGATTATCAACATTAATCAGGGGATATCATTGAGGTCTCCAAGGGCAACGAGTGGACAATAGAAGACAGCAATGTTTGAATGGACCAGTGACAGTGACAGCAGGGGCAATTAGTATAGGACCTGAAAGACATCTTGTAATGAGATGAAGACAATCTTGCTGACTGTAGATCAACAATTCTAGAGGCAGACATTATTTAGCATCTGATGCAAGCTAACGCTGGGTTACAGGACGTGTGCTGTGGGCTGAATCAGCAGGAATTATATAGACAACTATTGTGTAGCATATTGTAAAACCTATGTAACCACAATATATTGTACAGCCATTAGTGCAATCAATTCAGGCAAATTCAGGCACATAAAGTGATCTCAAATATACCGATATTTATAAACTTAAGCATTTCAGAATCGTAAGAACATATTATTCATATTATTTAACCATATGAATAGTCACGTATACAGTTAGATCTGAAATTATTTGGACACTGACACAAGATTTATTTTGGCTGTTTACTAAAATATATTCAAGTTACAGTTAAATAATGAACACGGGCTGTCTCTCAACTTTTATGATGGTATTCGCATTCAAATTGGAGGAAGGGTTTAGGAATTACAGCTTTTTAATATGAAGCTCCCTCTTTTTCAAGGGAATGAAAGTTGTTGGACAATTGACTCAAAAGCTATTTCATGGACAGGTTGGCAATACCTTTCCTTATTTCTTCATCAATTCATCAATTGAGCAGGAAAAAGGTCTGGAGTTCTTTCTAGGTTTGGCATTCGCTTTTGGGAGCTGTTGCTGTGAACCCACAACATGGGGAGCCCTCAATACAAGTGAAACAGGCAATCTTTAGACTGCCAAAATAAAATTAATCAGAGAAATAGCAGGAACATTAGGAGTGCCCAAATCAAAAGTTTGGTCCATTCTGAGAATAAAAGAACGCACCGATGAGCAGATGTGGATGATCGTAGGATCCTTTCCATGGTAAATAAAAACCCCTTTCACAACATCCAGCCAAGTGAAGAACACAATCCTGGAGGTAGGCATATCATTATCCAAGTCTACCGTAATGAGAAGACTTCACAAGGGCAAATACAGAGGGTTCACCACAAGGTGCAAACCATTCATAAGCCGCATAAGCCCAATAATACTTTACCACAAAACATCTAAAAAGCAAGAGGCCGACATATGAAAACTAATATTTCTGGACCTAACTGTAAGTTCCTGTTTAGGTATTATCACTTTTTGTAGTTAAATAACTTGTTCCTTTTCACAATGTGTTGCTGTGTTCTCGCCCTTTAAAGAAATGTAACTAAAATATTGTTAATTTATTAGAGCCATTGTAAGATACTGGTCATTTTTTTATGTAACGTTATTAATAATACTGAAACTTTAATTCTGACTTCACTGAGATCATCAAAGTGATCTAGAGACTCCATGGACTAACAGACAGGCCAGTTCGACTGTATGAACCAGTGACCACGTCTCCCTCTGTTTCCGTGGCCCGTGGCCTGGTCCAGAGAGGGACACACACCCTGTACCGTATGTAACCCAAAACCTGGAGGAGAAATCATTTGATCCCCCCGCTGAGTGGCAAACCTCTTCAATCAGCACTCATCTGCTCAGGTGTCCATTTATGTCTGAGCGGAGAGCTTGGGTACAGGTGCACTGGTAGAGACCAAAACTTCAAATGAGGGAGAGATAGAGTGTAATCTGCATGGTCTATTGGTATGAGGATAGAAGGTGGCTGTTCAGGTAGTAATCTAGAGGTAATCTAAGGTTTGGGTTGCTCATGCCTTCCTTCTCTAACTTTGAGTCTTTGACTTTTCACATCTTGTTGATGGCGTGTCGATGGATGGGATCTGTCTCTTACCATCAGCCCGGTGAACTGCTGAGGCAGGACTCCGCAGGGCCAGGCTTTGGGAAGTAGCTAGTAGCCTCTCCTGGGGATGGCTCTCAACACAGGCGGTAAATGAAATGATTACATCTTTCTGTTTTGGCTTCACTGCTGATTGTGCTGAACTCCACAGGTCCAGGCCCAGAGGAGAGGTGCCAAGGCATCTTTCCATCAAGGATCGAAGATCTTTTCTCGAATCATTCTCTCCAGTGCTGGCATTTACATATTTTGTCACCAACACAAAAACATACAAAATTACACATAAGAAAAAGAGAAACACCACACGTCGTGTTGGCCCTGTGTTTCATGAGCTGACCTAAAAGATCCCCCTCAAAAAATGTATATCCCTGTTCGTGAGAATATACAGTATATGCAAATAAGTGACATGGCTCTATGATATTTAAAGGAAGCATGTAACAATTAGCATGTCAACTCACTGACGTCTCGTTTAAATGAAATGTTTCAATGTTTCTCTTCTCAAATGTCTTTGATATAACTTCTCTAGAAAGAAGAGGCTCTAAACCCCTTCTGGAGTTAAAGAACAACTGAATCAGTGAAGTATTCTTATCCACAATAGTCTGTATCAAATTGAACATTGCCTGTGTGAAGGTTCCCCCAACAAACTAAATGTGTGGTGTTCAGTGCTGGCCATGTTTTTAAAGCCTAACAGTGAAAGCAGCCAACAGGACAAGTAAGGGCAAATCAACACACAAACCAGTAGTATGTTGATGCTCTGAAAAGTCAAGAATCCCCAATCTAAACTCTGGGCCTTGAAGCCAGTTCCACTAGATTGTTTTTATTGCATATCACCAGGTGGTTGCAGTTAGCGATAGAACAGAAAACCAGCATGCTTTGGACCTCATGGGTTTTAAAAATTGAATACCCCTGGTCTCGAACATCTGGATTAGACACCTTATATCATCACAACAAGCAAGCACAGAAGATTGTGGTAGACTGAGTATTCCTCAAATTGTTTTCCAAGCACAAATCTGCTGCCTGTATTATCAAGATCGAAACCTTTCTCTGATTTTAAAAGAACAATGTGTGTGCAAATGAAAGAAGAGTGACACCAAATCTCTGTTCATAGACTGTGATTGAGTTATGCTGAATTTGTATCGTGGATCTGATGGCTGTGTATATCATCATTTCCGTTTCAATAATAATATTTTATTTAAAAGTAAATTCATGTAAATGTGTTTAATGACATTTAAAACTGTGGAAAAATATTACAAAGCAATGTTCATAGGCTTGTATTGCATCTCATTTTTCCTTTAATCGTTGCCCGTCTATCATCTCCAAACATTTACTGTCGTGCTGCATTGTTAATTGCTTACCTGAATGGTTAATAAGCGAAAGGCGCCTGCAAGGTGCAATTAGAGCCTCGTGGGCTTCCTGGAAAAGGTGGGTCCTGTCTGTATGATTCATGGTTTTAGCCACCAGCTGTGGCTAACAAGCACTGAGTACAGCTAGAATGTTGACAAATGGTATGTCCATCATTTTGAGAAAAATTACATGTTGTGAATATTTATTAATTAAGAAATGCCTACAAATTAGACAATGACATAAAAAAATACCTAACTACTGGTTATTAATGGTTCATAAAAACAGTGTTAAACATATTCTCACTGAGTAATGTTAATAAATGACAAATAAAAGTATTACTGATCCTTTATTCTGAGTAGATAGTATGAAGTGCTAGCAAGTTATTACAATAACCATTTTTACAAATGTGTGTGTGTGTGTGCGTGTGTGCGTGTGTGAATGAGAGGGGCGGAGAATACATAAGTGTGACAGAACAGAAAGTGTTCAATAGAATCGATACTCATGATACATACATGGTTGTATCCATCCAGCAGAGGGAAGCAAATTCAAAAACAACCAAAAATTACATTTTGTAAATACATTCTAAGAGAGCTTCAAAGTAATATATGCCTATGCAAATATAATTACATGAAGGTACATACATTTTGGGATGGACCAACTCCTACTTAATGAAAGTGAATCGACCAGCATGATCTATAGCTGACTGATTACTGTCTGCTAAATGTTAACATACAGATGGGAATCCATCCATTCACTCTCCTATCTTCCCCAAGATTTTTTTAAAGGCCACAGTTTTCCTTGCAATACCGTGGTTTCTTTCTTCATTTCTTCATTCTACTGTAGTGTTTTTCACATGGAACTTGAACCTCCCCATTTTCTACCCTTCTAACATAGCTGTTCTTCTATTGACTGCTATTTTGACCTAACAGCCAATCATGGACTTGAACAGAAACCATCCCAAAATGAATAACACCAAATAGTCACACTGGCTCATATTGTTCTTCATTAATGATCTAAAGGGAATCAACAAAAATTATCAAATTAATAAAATATAAGGTATTTCATCAAATTTGCATGATTTAAAATAATGTTCTATAATCTGTGCACCCTACTCTTGCAGGATAATGACACTGAACCTTTCCTATACTTTGGTCTTCATGAGATTGGAAGAACCTTTCGAGATCCTTTAGTCTGTGATTATGGACCATCTTCAGTTTAAAGCCCAGGTTTTCCGAGAGTTTAAAATTCTGAAACAAACATGGCTGCAAGAGAAGTTAAATGTTAGCATCATGGCAGATGCATCCAGTCTTTAATTATTTCAGCAACTATGTTATGTGGTATTTTTAGGGGTTTAATTTTTTTAACCATTGCCTAATTTCTCTTCCCATTTGTCTTCCTTGCCTTTCCCCGCTAAGAAAGGTGACATGGACTTTATACCTTAAAGAGGAAGCAAAGAGAAAAAATTACTCAAAAATATAACGTTTTCTTTGATCAAGTTTATCAGTGTGAAAATTAAACATATT
>JACXGJ010009305.1:14055-24710 GCA_016801105.1 Esox niger
AGTGAGGCAGGCAGTTGCTGAATACCAGGCAGTGAGGCAGGCTGTTGCTGAATACCAGGCAGTGAGGCAGGCTGTTGCTGAATACCAGGCAGTGAGGCAGGCTGTTGCTGAATACCAGGCAGTGAGGCAGGCTGTTGCTGAATACCAGGCAGTGAGGCAGGCTGTTGCTGAATAGGTGAGCTGGAGGGAAGGGATTAATTTATTTGTGCAAGCTGAGGAAGTGGTGGAGCTGCAGCTGGCAGCTGAATTCGAGGGAGAGGAGAGCATCACCATCACTGATCTTATATAGCTCAATGACGAGCATGTCATGATGCATGATGTTTCATTACGTGTTGAGTCCTCTCTGCAAAACATTTGTCAGGGCTGGTTTTCAAAACATGCAGGCTGGTTTTCATGTGCCTGTTGGATCATTTAGCTGGACCTGCAACCATGGTTCATTGTGTTTTTGTGCTATTGATTTGAGGACTTTTTCATTTAGATATGCAAAGCCCTAATCACTCCTACAAGTCTTGAGAATATCCTTAAAGCACACGTACAATGAAACTTCTGGGAAGGGTCCTGAAATCATTTTCAACGATATCCTACAAACTACACAAATTCTCCCAGATGATCACCCAGGTGACAACGTTCTTCAGGGACCTAATCGGAACAATATTAAGTGCCCATAGGATGCCCCCTGTTAATAGGGACAGACAGGGACAGATCTGTAAATACTCAGTACATATGCCAGTAATGCAAATTCCTGTACTCATTCTATTGACAGAAGAGAGTCAGTCAAAGATCAAGACGTTCATGCCGGTGATATATTGAGTGTACATGATCTGAGGAGAGTAAAAGGGCAGCTCAAAGCTAGATAGATGGCGGATCCAATCTTTTCACATGGTCAAAAAGAGGTTCAACAGCTGCTACCATGTCAAGATATCTCCTCAGAGGCCAGATTGTGGGGCTGTACCTGAACAGGATTAAAAATGTGTAAGGAACAAATCTTTGCAATAACACCCGTCAAAGCACAACTCCGGCCTCCTCAGATGAGTGAGATGTCATCGCTAAAAGCATACCTTCCACACAATCTGACCTCCACCCACAAGGGATTATGGGATGTGTACGTCACAGGAGAGAAAATGACTATCAGGTTATTTTCAGTGCTTTTAAATAACTGCAGAAATTTAAAACTCTGTTCACCTGTTCATCAACTTGAGCTATCGTCTATTCATTCTTCTAGTTAGTTAGTGGCTAGCAAAATACCCACTGACTGGTTGTGTAATTATAGTGCTATTTTATGAATTGGTGAATGGAGACCAACTCGCAGCAAGTGTATGTGTATATACTTCATAGGATAGTATAGAATTTATGCCCTAGTGCAGCAAAAAATTATATGAATGTGCCACTCATATTTTGTAAATAAATATTGTGAATGAGGATTGGCAGCACTTGTCCAATAGTCCACTGTATCAGTACCGCTTGAAGAACGACGTACATTAAATGTCGCTGTTGTGAAGCAATTTTTTTAACCATCTGAATTTTGTCATTTCATTATTTTATTGGCAGCGTTGGGAGTTTCTATGGTGACAGAGCTGATCTGTTTGCTAAAGTTCTCACCTCTCCCAATGCTGACCTTTACTTGGCAGCCAAGATAAATGAGAAGCATCCAGACACAGCACTTCAACGAAACATGCATTTCTGCTTGCCAGCTAATGCTAATTGCGTCCACAACCTCTGTTTAATGTGATGTCAACAAAACGTAATGGCAATGTTGGGGATGCATATTGAATATCCAGGGACATTAAGAAGTTTCCAAAATGTTTTGCATGTATTTTTTAGAAGTGAATGGGTAATTTCCCAGTTTTTTTATTCTATCCTACAATAAAGTTGTCTGTTCACCTAGTTAAATGAATCATATTAAGTTTCAAATAGTTGGGTAATTCAAGGACAGTAGTTCAGATGAAATAACTTTTATTTCATATTCGTAGAACAATAATTGTGTTGCTTCTGAAAATATTTTGGAGTGAAAGAAAAAAGGACATATGATCAATAACTAATACCCATGGCCTGGGGATATGAATGCCTGTGTCTCTTTGCAGATGCCAGCCAGCCTTTCTCAAGTCATTTAAAAACATCTCTCTTTTCCAGGACAATGGAGACTGGTCTCTGGTGAGACATTGGGGCTTTCTCCTCAGCTGCTTATTGTGTCTTCTACCCGACAGACCAATTCCCAGCTTATCTGTATTCACTGGAGCCCCATCTACCCTCTTTCTCCATTAATAGCTTCATCACCTTGAAGTGTGATTGTTGTAACACACAGCAGAACTCACAAATTAGACTGTTTCACTCATTGGTGATTCCATGGCTCACCGGTTGAGTTATTGGGATATGCAAAAAACACATATTCACGGCACACTTACATATGAAAAAGGAGAAATATAAGCATCCCAATATTCTAACAAGACAAATCAATTGATCTTAATGGCTTTTATATCCCAAATGATCTATACATCATAATTTAGGTAAGTGCTGAAACAATCGTCAACTCTGTTCAATTACAAAAATAAATGGACAAACAGAGGAGAGGCATGTATCTCTTACCTGTCACGGTTGTGATTAGCTTACCTGTGATGGTGGAAGTGGCTAAAGGAGAAATATAAATTTTACTGTTTGGTGAAAATAGAAAACAAAGTCTTTCAACTGGTATTTATATGAAAAAATCACAAAATATTTTATGGAATCCTTATATCATCTATATCAATTTATATTATACAGCATATACACTGACAACAGTATATATGTCATCCCTCACAAACGTGATATTGCTCTTTGGGACCAATCATGTCATTTTAAAAATGCCATTTTTGTTTCACAAAATGATACATTCACCTAAATTAAGTCAAAATTGTCTGACATATCACACAGATTGGCTAGACCTAAAGTGCCATCACAAATGTCAACAGCCAGTTGTGTATGTTGACAGTGCTTGCAACAAATGTACAATTTTTAATGAATATGCTTTACTTATTCATGCATTCATAACGGAGACGTTTCTGGCAGGAGGAGCTGGGGCTGGAGGGTGCATTGCCCCCTCAAATGTACATCTTTTTTTGAGAATATGAAACTCAGCGCACATAGCAGATAGATAGGTCATTTTTACAAAGCAAGGGTTAACAAATTGGAAAAATACACTAAGAATTGAGTATCAGAGCAACTGTTGGGAATGTGTTAAGGATTGACTAAAGCCAAGGAGGATCACAAAAATATATACTATACATTTTCAAAGTTAATGTATATCTATAACAAAGACCTATATAAGAAAGACAATTGAAGTGGTGGCAGGTAGAAATATTGAAATGTTCTAACATTTATAAAACCTGGTTTAACATATAATATGTTTAATATATATCAAGAATGCAAAATGGGCCATAATTGTAATAATGTCCTACTTTGAGAGGGGGTGGGGGAGGGTAAAACATGTATTTGTTATAAACCGTTCAAATATGCTTATTTACTTTTAGGCCAGATCATGTTTTGAAAGTGGGCATCCCTGAAACATTTTCCAGTAGACAATACTTAGGGGAAAGCTACTAATAGTTCTGTATTTTACATCACATGCTATATAATGGATAGAAAAAAATCCCCACCATTTCCCAATGCCCAATCAATCAATGTAGTCTAGAACTGGGAAATGATTCATAGTATGTACAAAATCATGCACACGGGTATGCTTGATGGTCAGTATTGGTCATTTTGTTTGGGGCACAACCCCAAAAAAACATGCGTAATGGGATGTTTATGCATAGATGTGGAAAAAAGTTTGGGTCTCCAAATTGCTTGATATAGTGCCAGCAGCTGGCCAATTGATGTCATTTAATAAATGCTGTATCTTTATGGCAAGACATCTTCACCGAAGCATCATGAAAATCAAGCCAGTTGTACCTAATCAATCACAAGTGCTATCAGTATGTAAGTACATGTGGAAACGTTCTATGAAGAGGCCAATACAAACTGTAATTCCCCCGTCTTCCACATGGGGGAGAAATTACAACTTCAGCACTTTTTAAAGGTGGTGTGCATTTACCATCAGTTTGATATACAGCACCATTTTGGAGATCGAAGACAGCTTAATGCTTTCTGATGTGTGTTTTATTCTGTAGGCCTCTATTCTTATCTCCTTCGGATCAAAACTTCAGCAATTTGAGAATACAGTCTGCTATAGCAAAGCAAGTAGTTTCATTAAAGATGAGACTGAATGGAAACGTAAACATGTATCTCCACTCACACAATCAAGCAGACATCCACAGACGTTGTAACCAGATGTCTTTGTCCTCGACTAACACAATAACACGTATTAAAGACACACAGTCTCACAGTTTGACAGGTATGGATTTTTCATCCGAAGGCAACTCGCAACCTGAATAACTCTATACCACTAGAGAGCATTGTCATGTACTGGGTGTTCATAGTTATCAGAGTGTCATTGATTTTGTCGAGATGTGGTTAACTCATGTTATTTCGCTCCATGGCCTAATTAAAGATTCAGAAGGGACCTTGTCTCTGTGTTGAAGTTGTGTCCCAGGGGGTGATGTAATTCTGCGAGCTGACAGGAAAAGGCCTTAAGTCAGCCAGTATGCTGAGGTGGCACCCAACCACTGACATCCACACTGAAGGGGCTAGCGTCCTATATGTGACTTCTGAGTTAACTGTACATCCATCTCTGGCACTCCACACAACCTTAATTGAACTTATTGCTTAAAGGGATCACACGGCACACCCCAGTTAGCCATTGAAGACAATACATTTTCTCTGAAATGTTGTGAAAAAGTCCCAGAAGGTGTATATCTTTTGTGTCAGACTAATCGTCGGCTTTGTGGATAATAAGGCTTGAGGCATTTGATATAATTCAAGTAGAATGTCCAAGATTGTAAGCTCTGCAAACTACCCCTCCAAGTGATTACCAGAGCGGGTTAGTTCATTGACAATTATGGTTTACATGATATTGGCACCTGTTTGCAGACATGAACTGGCTATATGAAAGTTCAGGGTAATTAGAGTAATTATTTGTTTATAAAAACAGGTCTGTAAGAAATTTTGAAAAATAAGATAATCGTAGCATGCATGCCTCACAGCCTTTAGATGACATGGCATTTTGCATGAGTACAGCGAGTCTCAAAGGGGCATTTCACCGTAGCACATAACTCCTTAATGTACAACATTTCAAATGAAAGCAATGATACATTTTTGATATAAAAACACAAGATCCACTCAACACAATCTGGCAAATTTCTCAGAAGAATTATATGTATTGGTCTGTTGATAAAATACCAAAAGTTCCAACATCCATAGAGAACATATTGGCTGTTTATCAATTCCAAGTATCCTAAGAATGTAGTTGTGTCCTTCACATGAAGACAGAGAACGCGCCTATCAGGATTGAGATGCATGTGTATTTCTATTGCTATTGCGCAATACCCCTCCACTCTGTGAGGGCTGTAACCTCCTCAGTAGTCCCTAAAAAAAATATCAATGGGAAGATGAACTGCAAAAGGTTGTAAGGAGACTATAGCCATAATCATACGATGACATTTGTATATTAAATTTTATATATATTTCTATATGGAGTTTTGGAAAATGAAAATAAATTGCAATAAAAAAAATGCTGTTTCTCTCTACCGGTACTGTAATTAGTTAACTTAGCTAACGTTAACTAGCCTCTCCACCGCACTGAATAACATTAGCTCTCTGATCGAAAAATCTGAGCAAATTTATAAAGTAGCCATTTTTTCAATAAAATAAGCAAATATTCTGTGGGTACAATAGGCATTAAAGAAGCATTAAAGAATATGACCAGAATTTTTAGAAGATAAAAAGTACTCTTTTTAAAACAATAGGTACTTTAGAAACATTAATGTTAATAATGCACTTGCCAGTTGCAACCTTATGTAAATACAACCCTGTTGCCATAAAAGTTGGGATGTTGCATTTTATTTAAAATGTAAAACCGAATTCAATGATGTTCAAATAATTGTAACCCTATATTTAATAGAAAATAGTAAAACTGTGACATTTTATTGTTTCTTGATAAATATATATTTTGATGCCAGCAACATGTTTAAATAAAGTTGGAAAATTTCTGTAATGATGAAAAATTAAACCTGATGGAAGATCACACAACTAATTAGATCAATTGGCAACAGGTCAGTAACATGATTGGGTATTAAAAGAACATTCCAGAGGGGATGGGTCTATTTGGATGGGGAGGGGTTCACCACTCTGTGAATGACTGTGCAGGGAAGTAGTGCAAACATTTAAGAATAACGTTTCTCAACAATTTATTGCAACAGGTTTGGGGATCTCATCATCTACGGTACATAATATCATTAGAAGATTCAGAGACTCCAGATAAATCTATGTATAAAAGGGACAAAGACAAAAACAATATTGGATAGCTGTGATCTGCATTAAAAACAGACACAATTCTAGAGAAGAGGGGTCATCCGGCTTGTTATCAGCGCACAGTTCAAAAGCCAGCATCTGTGATGGTTTGGGGGTGCATTAGTGCAGATAGCATGGATGACTTACACATCTGTGAAGCCACTAGTAATAATTCTGAACAATATATACAGGCTTTGGAGAAACAAATGCTGCCATACAGGCGACTGCTTTTTCAGGGAAGGCCTTGATTATTTCAGCCATACAATGCCAAACCATATTCTGCATGTATTACAACAGCATGGCTCCATACAAAAATAATCTGGGTGCTAAACTTGCCTGCCGGCAGTCCACACCTGTCACCCACAGAAAAACCTAAAATATGACAAAGTAGATCCCAAACTGTTGAGCAGCTGAAATATGATATCAAGCAAGAATTGGAAAACATTTCTACAGTCACTGCTCTTTACAGTTCCCAAACGCTCACAGTGTTGTACAAAGAAGAGGTGATGCAGCACAGTAGTAAACATGCCCCTGTCCCTACTTTTTTTAAACATGTTGCTAGCATCAAATATATATATATTTGATGCCTGGCTTATACGCCATACCAAACATTAACACACCCTAAGCAGAAGAAATTACTGTTTTCCATCATTATATATCTTCAGGATTACTTTTCACAAACCACAAACATTACCTTTAGACAAAATCTTTCTGAAGTTTTCACTAAACCTGCTTGTTCTAAGAAGGTTGTCATCGTTTGTTGTATTACATTTTCAAGCAGCTTGAATAAAAGCAAAGTGCCTGCATTTGTGTTTGTTTATGCATGCAGTAGAATTCTGGCCACAAATCCCCTTTGTTAATACCACCGGAATGGATTTCAATAAGACACAAATCCTTTGCCATTATAACAAAAGTAACTAGCCATATGTAGGTTACACATTTTCCAGCTGATTGCTATGAACAGTTCTAAATAGTATATTTTTTAAACTAAGAACAATAAACATCAAATTCCCACAGTTTTTTCAGCATGAACCAAAGCACATGACACAGTAGGCTACTCTGGTTTAAATATTTAAGGTTCAGTATATAAAATGATTCCTTAAAATCCAGATGAAAAGCCATTGTGATACTTATTTTATAGTTAGCCAGCTAGCTATTAATATCCAGTTTACCGGAAGGATGTTTTAAATAGACCTGCAGAGGGTTATGGACTAATGCATAGTAGAAAATAAAGGCCTCGAATTTGCAATCTTTAAAAGGGAAAACATTTATATGTTAATAATATTGTCTGCTAATCGGGACATTGCTAAAAAAAATTGTTTAAAAAATGGGAGGATTAACGAAACAAAACAACTGCATTTATTTTTCAGATTTTGCTTGCATTTTAATTCACAACATGACTTAATATTGTGGGGGGGCTTGTGTGCAAAAACATTCCTTGCACCTTCTGGCAAATTATGTATATAACACATTTTACAGCCATAGAAATCTCCATTTTACAGCCATCATGCACACCACCTAAGGTCCCCCCTGTGTGAAGTGCCCCTTTAAGTAGAAATCGAGACAAATATATTACACTTTTGACAGCCACATCATACATGCAAATGTCTCTGTGTCTTAAATACAATTAAAGCCTCTTATTACATCAACAACAGGCATGGCAGTTTAAAATTGTCAAGCAATTTGACATGACTTGAATTAAGTTGTGCTATTGTTGTTCATCTGTTTATATTTATCAAACCAAAGCAAATAGAAATGGGTTTTTAAGGAAGTCTTGAAATGATACTGAAATTCTTACTAGTATAACTTTTAATGTTATGTTCCTTGTCATGGTTTCTGTCTGTTCTCGATAAATTTTTCTGTACAATGTTAGTAGCTCTTCTGTCACACAAAGCATTTATAGCCACAAAGGTGGTTTAAAACCTGTATTTTTCAAGAGAGAAACAACTATCCCTTTTGTATGGTGAGCAGCGCTGCAGAACAAAAAGCAATTTAGAATTACAGAGGCCCAGAACTGACTAACAATGTTTCCTTTGCAAAAAATGACTTTATAATAAACAAAATGTCACATTTGTTATGATAAAAAACATAAAATTTGTTATGATAAAAAAATCTGTTCCTGTTCTTTTAGGCAAGAAACAGTGAATGTGTTTGTATGGGTTGTAATAAAGCCTTTTAATTTTAAGACATTTCCACTATAGAGTACAGTAAAAGGAAACAACAGACCAGACATGTTCAAGCATTCTGACTGAACCCTTTGGTCGTAGCTTCAGCTGTCACTAGTCTCTCAAACCCAGCTTGGCTCTATAGGGAGACAATTGCTATCTGTCTCTGGTTCACTAACCTTTTTTATATCTGTTCCACTGACATCCAGTAGGCCTGCCAGTACCCCTAGATCAAACTGGCAGAAAATCCAGGCCTGCAGATGTTGGTGCACCAACTGCTCTATACAGCTTTCTGGCCCGTGACAGTCATAAGGGAGAAAATCCCAGCACAAGTGTCATAGAGAAAATGTGAAATGACTGTGTCCTGCTTAGTCCAGAAACAGATTTTTTATTTTAACCATCGGTAATGTAGCTCCTAAACAGCGGATTGTCAACTATCTAAAATAGCTCTGTCCAGATTCTAATAAAGCAGCTGTCTCCGTGGAAATGTTTTTCCTGATGGATTTCTAAGACTTTCTCTGGTGTTGATGAAATTGGCTATTCACTCCGGGGACTGAATGCCGGAGAGGCCACACGGGGCAAATGATGAGCAGACAGCTGTGTGCATTTTATCAGCATTATACGGGGTAAAGCATCTCAACTCTTCCATCTGGGATTGTTCTCAGCCTCAGAAAGTGATAACAGGAAGTTGTGATGAGTGGGCTTCATATTTTCCTGTCCAGGTAACATGAACAAATACCATTGTCTTACGTTGAACAACACAACGCTAAGTAATGATATGAGAAATGTAAAGGTTAGATATAATATGTTAACTGTTACAAATTAGCTAAACTACTGCTTGAATACAATCTGTCTTCAATATAATGTGTCTTTCCTTTGGTTTTACATCCTTTTATAACATTTCTTGTGAGTACAAACTCATTTTGGTGCTGATGAATAAACAAATACAAAGCCCATAGCAAAACCATTCCCTGAAATGTAATTTCTCTCAAAACAGCAAAGTCAAGTTAATAGTAAAATTCTATTTACCCTGTTCTCATTATTCATGTAAGCTCCCCTAGAGAAACAAACACTGCCAGAGGACAGCACAGCTGGAGCATCAATAGCCAGAGGGTACAAACACTGTTGTGAAACCCAACTAACACCTCGCAAAGAACATTGGTGGGTTCCTTGTGAAAACTACATTGCGTTCTGGTGGCAAAGAGGGTTCTACCATTTGACTGTATGGCGGAGCTGAGAGCATACAGGACAGCTGGCATGCATGTAAATGTTTGAGATGAATAATTCTACATTGCTAGCATTTCAAATTAACACATTGTTTCCACACAATTCAGTGTGGGTAGACAGTTTTTTGCCTATTTATTGGTAACTATAAATGTACAGTGCCTTTGGAAGGTTCAGACCCTTTTACTTTCTCCAGATGTTGTTGTGATCTAGACTTATATATTTGAGTACAAATAGAATATTCAATCAGTTTACATATAGCACCCAAAGATGACAAAGTGAAAACACATTTTTGAAATTGTGCCAATTCATTGAAAATCAAAAACTGCAATCTTATTTACATGCTGTAAGTACTTTTACATACTGTAAGACCCTTTGCCATTATATCCAAATGCTGAGATGTATCCCACATCCAACATGTAGCAAATACAGTTGATAAAACATATTGAACTCAGGTTGTCATTAAGACAGAATATCCACCTGTCCAAATATTTACCAAAAATTACCAATTGCATAACGCTTTGTAACTTCCTAGGAATCTTTGTGCGCCATCTTTGTGTAATAGAAGATCCTTGTTTGAAGCTTGTAAAATATTCTAAAACCAACACCCTGCCTTGTGCTGGCCATCCAGCCAAACTAATTAACTGGGCTGTGACGACCACGCCATCTACTGCCCATCCTCCCCCTGCAGGAGGCGGGCTTCGGCGTTCGACGTCACCGACCTTCTGACACCATCGCCCCATCTCATCAACTCATTGCACCTGTTGTCTCGTTTAGCGCACCTGATCATCATTTAGTCATTCCCCTCAGTATATATGTTCCCTCTGCTCCCTTTGTCTTTGTGTG
>JACXGJ010009306.1:0-24607 GCA_016801105.1 Esox niger
GGTGTTCCTGAGCAACAATCTGAGCAACTGCCTCTGCCTCTGAGTTCTCTTCCAGGTGCCCTGTAACCTGAGGACACGTCTCTGGAAATATGGAAGTATCTGAACAGCTTTAAAACAGCCTATAATCTGCCAACACCCCCTTAGACCCTCTTGCTGTTTCCTCCCTAGAGGCAAGCATCTTATCTACATGTCTACGAACCACATGACCATCCCCCAACAACACCAGTAAGTCAGTCTATAAATCCCGGGACACAATTAGGCCCATGACTGGCATTTCTGGCAAGCAGTGAATCCCCCTCTAAAAAAACCCTGGCCTGTGGTAGGTAGGTCATGATTTTCTTTTTGTTTGTTTTGTTTACATTCAACTTTCTCTTTCACATCTGGGCGGACCAGGTCCAGCGAGGAGTGTATCCTCCAACCTGTTCACATCTCCACAGGCGACAGCCCTAGGGTGGATTGAGGTGTTATTCTAAATCTGAACAATACACGTGAACATTTGGTTGTTTTGCTCCCCTCTGCAATTTTTTAGCACTTCATTTCAGAAGGATGATATGGAGCAGATGTCACGGGTACAATTCCATTGTAGCTGAAAAATTTTTGTGTTACTGCACTCAAGAAACAGGTTGCATTGTCACTCCCCACCATCTCAGGTAACCCTTGAATACTGACACTTTGTCATAGGCAATGTACAGTAGTGGTAGATGAAGCAGAATCCAGCGGATATACATCCATCCATTTTCAATGCGCATCAGTGATAATCAGGAACATCTTCCCCATAAATGGCCCTGTATAATCTAAGTGTTACCTTCTCCAGGGATTCTCTGGAAACTACCATGAGTGGAGCGAAGGTCCTGCTGTTGCCTTCTGGTGCTCCTGACAAGTGACACATGTTTTTCATTCTTGGGACTTCCGGGTGACTGTGATGTAGGTGCTGCAGGATAACCTGACGTGCTGGTTGTGGAATAATTACCCATGCTCCCCATAACACGCCACCATCCTGTACACTCAACTCAGTTTTCCTGACCGTATATGGTGTGAATTCAACCCCCTCTTTCTGAAATGGCCAACCCCTAAACACATATTCTCTCACTTTAGACAGCACTGGATCCTTATCAGTTCATGTTTTCACCTGCTAGGCCGTCACCAGTGGCCCCTTTGTCTCGTCCATCATCAACACTCGGTCCTCTTGACATTTTATCAAGGGTGTGTACAGCAATGGAAGACAACTCAAAGCATCAGCGTTCCCATGGTGTTTCCCTCCCTAGTATAGAATAACATACTTGTTTGCCCTCAAAGTACCTGCCCACCTCTGAATCCTCAGAGAAACCGTTTGTGGAAATGCCTTCATTTCATTGAAAATGACAGATGAGTTTGTGATCCCTGCCAATGGTAAATCTTCAGCCATATTTGGAACCTCTGATCCCCAAACATCACTGCTAACCCCTCTTTGTCTAACTGAGAATAGATCTTTTCAGCTGCATTCAGCGTTCTTGACACAAGTCCTATTGGTCTCTCCATTCCGTCTGACATGCGATGTAACCAAACAGCCCCGACTCTGTAGGGTGATGCATCACATGAGAGCATGAGGTCCTTCTCACCATCGTAGTGGACTAACACACAAATGACGACCGTTGCTCTTCTCCACACTGCCAGTCTGTCTTTTTGCGTTATAGATTGTGAAGGGGTTCTAACACCGTTGACAAGTTTGGCAAAAACCTATTGCAGTGGTTAAGTAGTGAGATGTGCCTTTATTCAGTCACATTTGTAGGAGCAGGCACATCATGGATTGCTTGTACTTTGTCATTGAGTGGATGGACACCTGTAGCATATATAGCTACATGGGGAATTCCTTGAAGTACCCCCTCAATGATTCTCTGAAAGATAGCAGGACTTGAGGCACCAAAGGGTAAACGTTTATACATAAACAACCCCTTGTGTGTATTTACAGTGCAAAACTTCTTCAATTCCTCATCCAATCTGATGTGTTGATATGCATGGCTTATGTCCAACTTTGAGAATTTCTGTCCACCCGCAAGATTTTTCAAGAGATCATCCATCTTGGGAATTGGTTACTGCTCTGACTTAGATGCTCTGTTAACAGTCAGTTTCTAATCCCCACAGATTCTTATGATATCGTCCGGTTTCAAAACAGGAACTTTAAGAGCAGCCCTTTCTGCAAATTTGACTGGTTAAATTATATCGTCTTTCCAAAGTCGATCCTGTTGTGACACTACTTTTTGCTTTCACACATTTTCATGTTTCTTTAAGATTTCTTCCAGTGAATCTATTGGAGGGGGAGGGGCAAATAAAAGGTTTTGAGTCATGGTCGGGAAGTGAAGGACATCTGCTGTGGGCGTGGGGGGTACAGGGGCAGGTTGGGGGTAAGCAACCTTACTCAGAGACCCATCTCTTCATGATTTGTCTTTCCCTAAGGGTGTGAGTGAATCATCTGCGTTCAATGATCAAAAGACGAGACCGAACCCTTCTTTTTGACATAGTGAATAATGGGCTGTCCATCTCAAGATCTCCAGCTTCTGGGTCTCAGATGGATTTCAAAATATGGACATTTTGGGTACTGCATTCAATTCTGTTCCAGGTATAATGAAGCTATGGTGTGGGCCATGATGGTTTTCATCTCCAAGGCAATGACCCCTATGCCTTCCCGTCATTCCTACACTGTAGAAGTCATGTTTCCAGGCATTATGACATAGTAGAAGTGCCATATGTGATTGGGCAACAAGGATTAGACCTACAAACAAATTTCATGACACAATGGTGGACAGTTTTGGTGCAACAAAATGTTTTACTCACACAGGCTGTGATTTCCATTGGAACACAAACAATGTACAGATTGCATTGTGAGAATGTCTTGATCATTATCTAAAGAAAAACAGATGATTCAAGTGATTACCTTTCTGAATTTTTGTACAAATGTAGCCTACACTATGCGCTCTGTTGGTTGCTGGTTTTGGTGCCAATCTGCTTACTCCTCACGCTGGCTTTGGTCCCCAGAGGAACAAAACTATGTACAGATTATTATATTAGTATGCCCAGATCTTTATCTAAGTAAAACTGGACAATTCTAGAGATTATCTTTCTTGATAGTTATAGAAATGTAGCCTAAACTATGCGTGCTGTTCGTGGCCAGTTTTAGTGTAACTCTACTTTTGGCTGTGATCCTCATATGAACAAAAACTACGTGTAGATGTCTTTGTTGTAATGTCTGGTTATTAGGTAAGTACGATTCTAGTTATTACATATCGGATTTTGATATTTATAGACACTATGGCTCAGTCAGCGTTGACATCTTTAGGATGAAATCTACCTCTGTATCAAGATGCCTGTCATCCCCATAGGAACACAAACTATGTACCGAATGCTTTGTTAGAATGTCTGGATATAGGTTAAAGGAAATCGTATGATTACAGTGATTCTGTACAGTTACAGTGATTCTTTACCATACTGTTCTATATATATATATATATATATATATATAAATGTACACTATGTGCTCAGTCAGCAGTGGTTGTCAGCTATGCGAAAAGGAGAGGAGCAGCGGACTGAGTAGTTGGAGTCATGTTATCTTTCTTAATATTTTAATAGAGCGTAGCACGGCAGTGAGACAATATCACACAAAGACAAAGGGAGCAGAGGGAACATATATACTGGGGGAAATGACTGGATGGTGATCAGGTGCGCTAAACGAGGCAAAAGGAGTGATGGGTTGATGATGGGCGATGGTGTCAGACGGCCGGTGACATTGAGAGCTGAGGCCCGCCTCCTGCAGGGGGAGGATGGGCAGCAGTTGGCGTAGTTGTCACGGTGGTCAGTTTTGGTGCAATTCTAAATTGTGCCTTAGACAGGCTGTGATCCCCATAGGAACCTAAGCAATGTACAGATCGATTGGTTAGAATGTGTAGATATAAGCCAAAGAAAACCGTATGGTTCTAACAATTACCGTCTGGAAATTTGTAATAATGTAAACTATTGGCAACTTCCACGAGACCTACTTTACAACGGGTTTCTTTCTGCTAAATGGCAATTATTCTGCTAAAAATTTAACATTTGTACTTATGGCTGCAATTCCTCACTGGCACTGTCAATTGTTTTGTCTGTTTTAAGTCGTTCTTTTAATTTACCTCCTGACTTTCTGTTCGTTTACAGTCCATAGTGACCTGTCCTGTTACAGTCCCTAGTGACCTCCTGTCCTGTTACAGTCCATAGTGACCTCCTGTCCTGTTACAGTCCATAGTGACCTCCTGTTCTGTTACAGTCCATAGTGACCTCCTGTTCTGTAACAGTCCATAGTGACCTCCTGTCCTGTTACAGTCCATAGTGACCTCCTGTCCTGTTACAGTCCATAGTGACCTCCTGTCCTGTTACAATCCATAGTGACCTCCTGGTCTGTTACAGTCCATAGTGACCTCCAGTTCTGTTACAGTCCATAGTGACCTCCTGTCCTGTTACAGTCCATAGTGAGCTCCTGTCCTGTTACAGTCCATAGTGACCATGTGAGGTTGATTTACAAATTAAATTCTACTAAATATGTAGAAAGCTTTTGTAAAACACCAACATTGTATGTTCTCATACTGAAGACACACTGGTTCAGGATGACTTGACATTTAATTAGTGTCTATATTTAGAACATCTGAAAGCAGAAGTGAATGTATTTGGTGAGGAGGTTTTTGTCATGGTGTTCATCACTGTGATACGTACTCTTTAACAGCCTTGTCCCATGTCTGACAGTAATACACTGCTGAGTCTGACTCCTCTACATTATTGATGATGGACTGATGATCCTTAATAGATGTGGCTTTGGATGTGAAACGATCAGAGGAGAACCCAGATCCATATTTAGGGGAGCTCCAAGAAGAGTAAAAGCATAATACAGGCTGAGGAGCTCCACTTGGAACCTGTTTATACCAGTATACATTATTGCTCTCATCTTTGCTAATGTCACAGTAAAAAGTGACAGTTGTCTTTTAACTTTCAGTCATTACGGATGGTGTCTGTATCACTGCTTTCTGGCAACTGACATCTGGGGAAATGAACACATATTTGAAGACATTATACATTCAGTACATAATAATAGTAAAGTATTTTGCCTTTTTAGAATCATTTTGAAAATATTGTAAAACCCTTAACAAATAGTAAACTGAAACACACAGTCAATCAATCAATCAATCAAATTTATTTTATAAAGCCCTTTTTACATCAGCAGTTGTCGCAAAGTGCTTTCACAAAACACCCGACCTTAAAACCCCAAGGAGCAAACAACAGTCTCATTATAAATAAAAATACAGAAAACTAACGACAGATGTAAATCCTCCATTTTGTCAGACTCCATACATGTTAGAGCAGTGATGAGAGTGCAGAGTGTCCCCAGCATGTTGTCAGTGTGTGATGTGAAAAACCCTTACTGTCCAGATGAGAGATGAGCAGGTGCGTGGGGAAGAGAGACAGCAGAACCCATTTATAAGGAAGCAGACAAGGAGGACCAGAGGGAGGGGCAACTTTAGGTAACATCTGATCTACATTAACAATCCATGATGTCAATGTGAAAATTAAGAACAGGAAGTTCCAGTTTGGCATGTGGAAAGAGTTGACGCATGCTGAGAGGCTCTACTGTATTTGTTAATTTATGTTTGATTTTTGCTTTGCATTCATCTTCACTCCATATCAATCCATTTCATTAGATTGTCTTTTAGCTTTTTAATTTCAATGTCACATAGTTTGAGGAAGAAGCACACTGCGGCCAAACTTTAATCCACGATGACTGACTCCAACTGTCATGGCTCCAAGAGAGCAGTTACTTTCTCAGACCTCCAGGATTTATGCTCGACAATCATTTTGGAAATTACGGCTGTTGGAAGAACCTCGTTCTCCCTGTTGGAGGTTTAACTCTCTCTTATCTGATGTGGTTTTCTGTGACCTTATTTCCACTTCTATTGATCATTTTCTTTTTTCAAATCAGACTGGCTCTACTTCACACTCTGTCATGGAGATCTCTTAAGGCCTTCCTATGAGGTATAGTTATTCACCATTTTGTCTCACCCCAAGATAACACTGGAACGTGACTCGTGCCACCCACTCTCATCGATCATGCATCTTCTTAAGAAGGAGTAAGCTCCTTCTTCCTGCTCCTCATTCAGGCCCCTGAGCTTCCTTAATGTTAATGTGAAGGTGCTGGCTAAAGTAATAGCAGAGCATCTGGAGGAGGTCCTGCATGAAATCATATCAGAGGAACAGACTGGCTTTATGTAAGGTAGACACTCCTTTTTGAACATCCAGATGTTGTAAAATTTGATCTATTCCTAACAATTCTCTAAATTTCCTGAAGCGGTAATCTGTCTAGATGCAGAGACAGAATTCAACCGAATCGAATGGGATACCTTTCTGCTGTTCTTCAGAAGTTTGCATATGGGGACAGATTTTACTCCGTCTCTGGTATACATAACCCAAGGCAATGTATACTAGATGACAACCTGCACTGATGACAACCGTTCTGATTACTTTGGCCTTAAACGTGGAACCAGACAGGATTGCCCTCTCTTCCCTTTGTTATTTGCCCTCTTCATTGAACCCCTATCAATAACATTATGTACATCTTCCTCTTTGCATGGTGAGTCACAGGAGGGGGTTGAACACAGGTTGTCGTTACAGGCTGATGATTTGCTACTCTATTTCAGTAACACTGCAACTTGCTTACCTTCCATCCTCTCTATTCTGGAGGAATTTGTCTTATTTTCAGATTACAATCTCCAGAAGGGTGAGGTCTTCCCTATCATTCCCAAATTAAAAAGTTCACTACTTGCACTTTTCTCTGGAAACTTTTTTTCCCTTCTGTTGCAAATGAAGTCTGACCTTCAGAGATGGGGGTTAGTTTACCATTATCAAGGATTAATGCTGTTAAAATAAATAGTTTGCCCAAATTGCTTTATCTATTTCATTCTGTCCCATTGTTTTTATCAAAGTCCTTTTTTAAGTCAACCAATCAGGCTGTTACCTTATTTATATAGTGGAGTACTGGCACTACTCAAAATTTGTACTACTACTTGGCTGCCGATTTTCAGAAAATGGCGTTCTGTTTGCATACTTTAGATACACCATGGTGCCACCTTGAAGCGTGGTCTTCCCCCTTTGCTTTGCTGTTCTTTTCAAGTACCCCCTCTCACTATTCTGATAGTCCTGTGGTCTTTCCACACTGGTCTGGTATCAGTTTTGGCGTAATTAAAAAAATTCTCTGCATCGGCTCTGGGCCCTATTAACTAGAACCACGTCTTCCTCCCGTTCCTAATAGACACTACTTTAGGGACGGGGGAACCCCCTGGCCGACCCTGGACGGGTTTTGTCTTTACTATCTCAACAGAAGGGATTAACCTTTCATGCCTGTTTGGTTATTCTGTATTTGGACAAACACTCCGTAAACAAAGCTGCATCTGCCTGGGAGCGGGAGAAGGGCAGGAGTGGTGTGATGAGGTGATTGACAGGGTCAACCTCCTGGCTTAACACAGGTTTCTCCTGAACTATAAATCTGTTCACCCCCTACTATTTCTCTATGGCTATATGGTGTTTTATTTTTTATAGGTTATTCTTCCCTCAGGGGCTGTCACGTCCCAGCCTCCGCGAACACACAGAGGTAGGCGCCCAGTGTTACTGAGCCGCAGCGCGTGTTTTCCCACACCTGTTCCTACTCCCATCATCACCCGCTGTTTATATAAAACTCTGTCACCTCTTCCCTGACGGATCAATGGTCTCTGCTCGCATGCCATATCTAGCATTTCACAAACCCTCGTTTCGCTATTCAGTGTACCGACCGATTGACTAGACGTCCCCGACTACTCTGCCTGTTTCTTGCCTGTGCTTCTATTTTCCGCCCGATTTTCGACCGCCTGACTGTCCCCGACTACTCTGCCTGTTCCCTGCCTGTGCTACTCCCGCGAGCTCGTTTATCGACCTTCCGCCCAATCCCGACTGCTCTGCCTGCCACTTGCCTGTACCGTCGCCTCCGGTTTGTGAGTCACCTCGCCTGTACCCGGCTACTCCACCTGCCATTCCCCCTTTCCTCCCCAGTCCGCGCTTGGATCCTTACCTGTGCCCGTGACAGGGGCTCCAGAGTTGCTGTTTTTTACACAAATGTTGTCCTTTTATTTATTATTTTCGTACACTGGAGAGGCTGCCCCTTGATTGTGCTTTAATGTTTGTAATATTTATTTTTTATTATGATTGTAACAAAAAATATATACAGTATATATTATTAATGTAATTTTAGTGTCTTAGTTTAGTTTTTGTGTGTCTTTGTCACGGGTGCTGGTGGGGATCCAAACGCGGACGGGGAACGGAAGGGAGAAGGGCAGGTGGAGAGTATGGGGACGGGAGGTAAGGCGTCTGACGACTCGGCGGCGTAGGGACAGGCGAGCGATAGGCAGAGTGGTCAGGGACGGGCAGGGAGTCGGTACACGGGCTGGCGGCAGAAGTACAATAGGGAAACTAGCAGAGTGGTCAGGGACAGGCGAGAGGTCAAAACACCGGCGGGCTACTAAAGTACAGGTACGGAACAGGCAGAATGGTCGAGAACGGGCGATGGGTCGGAGCATTGAAAGGCAGGTCGAAGAACTAGAGAATGCGAGATGTGGCATGTAAACATAAACCATTGATCTGGCGAGATGGCAGGGAGCTGTACTTGAATGGTTGGTGATTAGGTGACTGGGGACAGGTGTGTGAGTAGGTGATTAGTGACAGGTGTGTTAGGAGCGCACTGAGGTTCTGGAGCGCGGGCGCCCTCTGCTGCGCGCTTGCAGAGGCGGGGACGTGACAGTCTTATAATAACAGCAAATACTAATTGTAAATGACTGTTTATGCTGAATAGTTGTATCTGCACGATTGTCCTGAGTTGACTGGGAATTAGTCCGAGGCAGAGTGTTCATATGCATGGTACCACAGAGTGTGATAGACACAGACAGGTCATTAGGAAGAGCCAAAGGCAACTCTGTTGTAAAAGACGAGCCACAGGTACATGTCAGCCATGGGATGAACTCAACAGCAGGCATTTACAGTGAGAGAAAGTAGGCTTGAGAAACTTAACACAACACCTAACTCTGAGCAAAGGAGTGTAGATAGGACGTTTTGCCTGATACTGATGGGCCCCACACATCCTGTCCATACCTCCTGCTAGGAGTTGCCCATGTGACTGTCACAGGCTTGATGGATAGGACCATTGACCATATGCTGGAACATACCATACAAGGGTCAATTGTAAGATAGGCCTTTCTTATTGGAGGGTATATGACTGTGTAATGGCTGGTTATGACCATTGGCCACCTCCCTTGTATTCTGGTATAACGATTGTGTTATTTCTGTATTAATTGGAGAGAGAGAACGGAATGAACTATGGAATGTTAAAATTGATTTCTCGTGCTGAATAAAGAGAAACGATTTCTCGTGCTTTTCTTCATGGATATCACATGTAACAGAAAATAACAACAGGAACTAGCGATGGACAATGTAGGGAGGGCGCTATAGCATGTAACCCAAACGCTGGGTAGGAGACTAGAGACTGGAGCATAATAAAAATCGCAGACCTTGGAGGAGTCTGACTCCTCCACATTATTGATGATCAACCGATAATCTGATTTAGACTGATGATTAGATGTGAATTTAGGAGATGAGAAACCAGAACCATATTTTATTTCTTCAGGCTTCCAACCATGATACCACCTTGCAACAAACTGAGGAACTCCTCCTGGAACCTGTTTATACCAACGAGCACTAGCTTCAGTAACAGTCCCCAGGTTACAGTCCATAGTGACCATCTCTCCTTTCCTCACTGTCAAAACAGGAGGCTTCTGTGTCACGACAGTCACACCACTGACACCTGGGAAATAAGATGACATGCAGTCAAGAGAAGCATACAGACTAATTATTAATTAAACATGAAGTTAAACCTTCAGTAAGTCAGACTCCTTACATGTTAGAGCAGTGATGAGAGTGCAGAGTGTCCCCAGCATGTTGTCAGTGTGTGATGTGAACAACCCTTACTGTCCAGATGAGAGATGATCAGGTTGGAGTGTGAGGACAGGAAAGACTGAATGAGACACCTATAAGGAGACTCACAGGGAGGACCAGAAGGAGGAGCCTCTATAGCTAACCTATAAGGAGAGAGACAGGGAGGACGAGGGGGAGGGGCCTCTATTGGCCTAACAGCTCCTGAGAAGATTGATCTGACAGATTAATAATGATTTAATGATCTAATACATTTTATAATATAAATATTGCAGGAAGACACATTTCAACAGTGTCTAATATGTACAAATTCAACATGCGGTAACTATTGGAGACAATATATATAGTTGATAAGTAACATAAAATGATTATATGTAACACAACAATTGTTAATGAAGTGAATGACACTGATCATTTCCTTATCATGGCACCTGTCAGCAGTGGGACATACAGTATTAGGCAGCAAATGAACATTCTATCCTCAAAGTTGATGTGTTAGAACCTGTAAAAATCAATAAGCATAAGGTTCTACGCCACTATGACGAGGGCCAAATGGTGATGACTAGACAACTGGGTCAGAGCATCTCCAGAACTGCAGCCCTTAGGGGGGGTTCCCAGTCTGCAGGGGTCAGTACCTATCAAAAGTGGTCCAAGGAAGGATAAGCAGTGAACTGGGACTGGGTCATAGGCGGCCTGAGCTCAGTGATGCATGTGAGGAGCAAAGGCTGGCCCGTGTGGTCCAATCAGACAGAAGAGCGGCTGTTGCACCTTGGGTCCTGCCTTTTATGCGGATGTTACTTTGACTCGTACCACCTACCTAATCATTGTTGCAGACCATGTGCTCCCTTTCATGGCAACAGTATTCCCTGATGGCATTGGCCTCATTCAGCAAGATAATGTGCCCTGCCACAAAGTAAATATGGTTCAGGAATGGTTTGTGCAACACAACAACAAGTTCATGGCTTTGAATTGGCGTCCACATTCCCTAGATCTCATTCCAATCAAGCATCTGTTGGATGTTGCTGGACAAACAAGTCAGATCCATGGAGGCTCCACCTCACATCTTACAGGATTTGAAGGATCTGCTGCTAACGTCTTGGTGCCAGAAACCACAGCACACCTTCAGAGGTCCAGTGGAGTCCATGTCAGGGCTGTTATAATGGCAAAAGGGGGGCCTACACAATATAAGGCAGGTGGTCGTAACGTTATGGCTGATCTGTGTACACAGATTATTTTACTAGTCCACTCCTCAGGACACCTGCAGTAACTGGGGTGAAAAATATATTAGTAGAGGATGTATTTTGTATGATTTAAAAATTTGTCTTAGTAGTAAATCTGAATAGGATTTCATTAAAAAAAAATTCAATAATATTTAGAGATGTGATTGGTTATATTCATCAACCAGATTCACATAATTTACAGATTATATTTTAATAGATGTGGTTAACAGTGCTGGTTTTCATTGTCTGTTCTTGTGGGTAATATATTGGAGTTACAGATATTCCTCTTAAGTCAGAAGAGACAAAAGGAAATAATTTACATTAAACTATAAATAACAAGAGATGTATGAGAGGGGGAAGCAGGTGTGTCCTGTGGAAAAGACAGTTCAATGCATCACCATCTGTAACTCAGTTTCAGAGTTAAGATAAGTTGTTTGTAAATGACTCTGATAAATACAGACAGTAGATAGGAAAGCAAAAGTTGGTCTTTGGGTGAGACAGAAATCAGTGGGCTGCAGACAGCTGTGTCTATTTTGAAGTACCTGTATTATTCCTCGGTCATTATTGGTGGTTCTTGATCCTCTAGCAGTTCATAACACTGCAGCCTTTATTCTGCTCTAATCTGAAACTTCAATTATCTATATAACATTTTCATATTAGCAAATGTACAGCCTCACTGAATTGTACATAACATGTAAATGTGCTGTTAGAGACAACATATAGGAACTAAATACACAAAGCCTACACAAAGCTGATATTTGCATACAATGGTTGGAGAGCCAACTGGATAATGAGCGATAAGTCGTTATTCTACATGCATTAACTTGTTATTCGTCAGGACTCAGGCTCCTAAAAACCTCTCCACATTAAGTGTATTATGCCATTAAACCACTTTCAAAATTGTTAATCATTAGACAGTGTTTTGATAGCTTACGGTAGACATGGTGAAAAAAATATGACAATAATAGTTGTCTGAACAAGCTTGCGTAAAACCCAAAGATTGTGCCCTTATTTAGACAAGGTGGAGTAAAAGCAATCATCAGCAAATCCAAAGATCAAACACTGCCACCACCGGTAGCTAGCACCAGCAAACAGCCTTCCCAACACCAGCCATCAGGGTTCATTTAGTTAAAATAGAGTTGAAAATGTTAGTTAAATACCAATAATTCAGCGACAGTTGATGAGAAGATAACGCAATAAATTGAAATGGACAAAACTAAAGCATAAATATTTATTTTTTCATTTATTTTCATGTCTCATACTTTTGATGTCCCAATTCTTGAAATGGGCAAATGAAGAAATCAAGAAGCAGGACGAGGAGACAGACTTGGAGGTGGAGGCTGGACTCCCACAGAGAAGAAAGAAGGAGAGCCATACCAGGATAGATGACTCATGTTGAGACTATGATTTATGCAGAGTGCCTAAGAGGTAAAAATCCATAACCAAAATCTTGATACAGGTATTGAGGCCATCCACCAACGATTTCTGACACATGTCACCCTATATCTGGATTTGTCAGTTCTGGATCTCAGAAACATTCCTCTTATCTGAACCAGATCTCCCTAAATCTGCACATGAAGACCTCTGCAAGTTCCTGGTTAAAATTGATAGCAGGGCAACGATTGACAACCTGCAGTTGGAGCTGAAAAGCTCAGAAGACCAGTGGGACAAGCTGAAATAATCCCTATAGGATGAATATGACAGAACTGTGTTAGATGGACTCAGTGGAAAGGAAGACTGGAGGAGCAGCTGGTCTGTCAGAAAATTGGAAGCCACTGATCAGGACGTCCTCGTGGCTTTGGACACAGACACTGTAACTGACAGAGTTGCAGTGAAGAGTGAGCTACTGCTGTTATTGTGATATTATTGGTATTATTATAAAATGATTCATAATAATGTAGCAGCTTTTTAGACTGAAGGTAATGTGACTCATTTTTCCCCCTCTCTCTCTCAGGATGCCCTCACTTGTGTGTTTCATTGTCCATGGTGATTGAGGGTGTTTAGAGGGCCATGCAGTCTTTTCTATTAAGTAATTTCACAATACATGCAACTATCTTAAAATGTTTCTAGATAAAAGATACGGGTACTGTGATCATGTAATTACTGGTACTGTGATTACATTAATCAATTATCTTGTCTCAGTCTCACGTTTCTCTCTATGTCCCTGCCTCTTTCTCTCTCTTTCTGCCCTCATTTATTTGAAGCAAAGGTATTCAGGTATTCAGTAACGAGTGAGTACACTTGTCCACTTATACTGTTACATTAGTCGTGGTTTGGGGGACTAGTACAGTAGGACGTGTATTTAAGGGGACCGTATGGACGGTATACTGATGGATGGTGTGTGACTGATTGTGGAGGGCCGCTCTGGGCCTAAATGCCAGGGCTGAGTTTGTGTCCCAGTCCAGCCCTGCATGCAATGCATCAAATAGACTCTCTGTGACACTGTATGGAGCACATAAAAACCTGGGTGAACCAAAATTGTCTACAATTAAACCAAGATAAATCTGTGATTACTGTGTTTGTCAACAAAATTAAAAGAACTAGTATTAGTATAGTGCTGGATTCCAGGGCCCTTAAATCCAGGGATCAAACACATAATCTTGGTATTCTGAAAGACTCAGACCTCACATTTAATAGGCATATTAAATTGGTCACCATCTGAAAAACGTATCCAGAATCAAAAGCCTGGTGTCCCAAAAAGACCAAGAGAAGCTCCTCCATGGTTTTATCTCTAGTAGGGTTGACTACTGTAAGGGCCTCTTAACTTGACTCCCTAAAAACACTAAAACAGCTTCAGCTCATTCAGAATGCAGCTGCTAGAATGTTAACCAGGACCAAGAGGACAGAGCACATCACTCCGGTTCTTAAATCTTTGCATTGGCTTCTAGTCAGTTAAAAAATAGATTTTAAAGTTGTGCTTGAAGCTTAATAAAACTGGTTTAGAATACATTTCTGATGGGTTGGACGAATATAAACCGACCAGGGCTCTTAGATCCATGAACTTAGGTCAGATAGTAGAGCCCAGAGTCCAAACTAAACATGGAGAAGCTGCGTTTAGCAGTTATGCTGTACACAACTGGAATAAACTATCAGATGATCTTAGACGTTCATCAAACGTGTCCATTTTTAAATCCAGGATAAAAAGTGTCATCTTTTCACATGACTGAGCTCACCACACTGTGAGCCATATTGCTTTATATGTTTTTATAAATAAACTGAACTGACAGCTTTTATTGCTTCCTATGATTGTTATTTGTTTTATTATTTCTATTTTCTTATTCTATGCTTTATTATTATGCTGAATTTTACATTTCTCTTTTTGATTTATTTTGTTATTAAATGTTTATTCTGCTACCTTTATCCAATCATAATGCAAGCTCTGGTGATATCAGAGGAATAACCTCTTTGTAAATGTCTGACAGTTTAAATTCCATTGCATTTTGTTCCATAGCTGTACTATACAGCATTTATGTATTCTAAACTCTGTTTATCTCCCTCCATCTAGATGTATTATGGTGATACTATAAATGTCTACATCAACTGTAAATGAATGTAGAATATTAATTTGGCACACCAGTAACTGTAGATAAATGTATGTCATCTTGGTAAAGGCTTTGTTTATTTAGACACTATATGTTGTCCACCACAAACAGCACCATTAGATCAAGTGAAATGCTGTGAATGTGGAAAAGTGCAAATGGGAAAAAGGTGATTAAGATTCTATAAATTTCACAACGAACAGCAGAATAAAGGCTGCAGTTCTGTGAATGTCCACTAGAGGACAAAGGACCACCGATAATGACTGAGGACAGTTACATGTCCTATTAAAACAGACAGCTGCCTGTTCACCACTGGTTTCAGTCCTTCACAAAGGCCTGCTGATGGTTTCATATCTACTATCTGTATTTTTCAGAGTCATTCAGAGACGTGTGCTAGTTCTGATACTGAGTTACAGACAGTGATGTGTTGATCAATTTCTCCCCCAGGACAAACCTGTTTCCCCCTATTATTATTTATATCTTTATGCTAATTATGTTTTTTATGCTCCTCTAAGTTTAGAATAATTTTTTCATACATTTGCCCTTTTGTTTCCTTTTGTAAGATCATCCTGGCTAGAAATCTTCAGCTTCACCAGTCACCTTTGACCTGCAAGTGACCTGAGTAAAATTTGCACTAATAATTTTATGTGCTTCTGACCTCCAAACTATGTGTTATGAAATGTAATGTATGTTACTATATTGACAGTGAACTGACATTTTAATTTATCAGAAGTCCATCTTCTTAGGAACTAATCGGCTGGGAGAAAAAGGCCCTTGCTTGCTCCTTATAGGTGACCTACAGAAGCCCCTTCCCCTAGTCCTCATTCTCCATCTCCTTATTGGTTAGTTATAGTGGCCCCTTTCTTAGGTCCTCCCAGTCTGTCTCCTTATAGATGGGTCCTTCAACCTCTCCTCTCCTCAAACTTCAACCTGTTCATTTCTCATCTGGACAGTAAGGGTTGTTTACATCACACACTGACAACATGCTGGGGACACTCTGCACTCTCATCACTGCTCTAACATGTAAGGAGTCTGACTTACTGAAGGTTTTACTTCATGTTTTATTAATAATGAGTCTATATGTTTCTATTTACTAAATGTCATCTTATTTCCCAGGTGTCAGTGGTGTGACTGTTGTGACACAGAAGCCTCCTGTTGTGACAGTGAGGAAAGGAGAAATGGTCTCTATGGACTGTAACCTGGGGACTGTAACTAATTATGCTGCTGGTTGGTATAAACAGGTTCCAGGAGGAGTTCCTCAGTTTGTTGTAAACTGGTATCATGGTAGAAAGCCTGAAGAAATAAAATATGGATCTGGTTTCTCATCTCCTAAATTCACATCTAATCATCAGTCTACATCAGATTATCGTTTGATTATTAATAATGTGGAGGAGTCAGACTCAGCAGTGTATTACTGTAATACATGGGACAGCTCTGCTTCAGAAAGCGTATCACAGTGATAAACCCCATGACAAAAACCTCCTCACTAAATACACTCACTTCTGCTTTCAGATGTTCTGAATATAGATACTAACTGAATGTCAAGTCATCCTGAACCAGTGTGTCTTCAGTATGAGAACAGACCATGTTGGTGTTTTACTGAACCCTCCTATACATTTAGTAGAATGTCGTTATTTACTGGTACACCTACTTGTCCTAAACCATGATTCCTAAAGTGATTTTCTCTTCTGAGTCTTAACAGCAGACCTCAGGTGTCATATAACCACCATTGGTTTACAGTTGAGATGTATTACATCAATAGTAATAGTAACAAAAGTACTCTCTGTCCCTTTCCCTCCCTGGTTCTTTTCTGTCATATTATACTGTACTCCTGAAAACCGGGAGGGAATTGGGAAAGAGCACGCAGGCGAAGTTCTCTGCCTCTTCTCTACCTGGGGAATATAATTTGGATCATTGGAATTGTCAGCTAATGTCCATATGTTTTCTTTCTAACTATGTTTCTGAGAATCGTGTAGCTTTCAATCTAACTGGCTTGGAATAACAGTGTTCCACCTTCCCACTGGGTCTTTAATGTGGGTCTGGGTCGGAGCTCAGGAAGGTCTCTTTTCTGCAGCTTGTGTGTTCTGTGATGGTCTGTCCCTGGAGGGTCTGCTCTCGTCAAACCCACTTTCAAGTCCCACTACCTGTTAAACTATAAAACCCTCTGTAAGAACATCCTACTGACATAATTAACTCAAACGTCCTCTTTTCCACAGTTAAACATTTACTTCAACCACCTGAAGACCGTTCCTGGCAACCCCTCCCCCAAACTGAGCAACAATGTAACTTCTTCGATGCCAAAATCCACAACATCCATCAACAATTACCACCTCAATACCCCTGAAGTCAACCTGTCCTGGATTAATACATCAAGAGGCCCAGTCCACTCCACCTGCCTTTCTGACGTCACCCTGCGTATTGAAATGTCTATTACTGAACTGATCTCCAAATCCAAGTCATCCACCTGTCAACTTGACCCCACCAGCCTTGTCAAAGCATGCCTTCTCTCCATCCCACCACTACTCACTGTTGTAATTAACTCCAATCTCAACACAGGAGTTGTACCTTCCAGTTAGAATATTGCTTCTGTGACTCATATCCTTAAATAAATAAATGCTTCCGTCACGTGAAGGTTGCTGACTACGCCACCTAGGTTTTAAATAGAATACTAAAACCTCTGCTATTAAGTTGACACTACAAGACACCCAGCTGGCTTTATTCCAGGATTTGCCAAACACCAATGGATCACTTGGAAAAATTTATAAAAAAATCATGAAAGCTCCTCAAAAATATGTTAAGCAGAGTCTGTAACAAAAATGGTTTCAAAATATTAAAACTGACATCCAGGATTCCAGGGTCGAGGAAGCCTGGCTGTACCAGTCGGTGCTGTCTCTTTAGGGGTAGGTCCAACCCGGCAGAGGGCAGGGGCCGTCTTTTTTTTGCATCAGCGGTTCCTCTTGTAGAGAGAGAGCACCCAAGTTCAGCTTTGATCCATAATTAGTATGAAGGAGCACATAGGGCAGGTACTCACCTTATATCCAACAAATCCACATTTGTTTAATTTCCTGTGATCTACCAGCTGCATACAGCAGGTAGGGCTTTCCTTAATTCTGGGCTGGGCTGGTCTGTTCCCTCCGTCTTTCCTTTCCCCCTTTCTCCCTTTACTGGGATTTTGAAAATCCTTTTATTTGCTGCTTGGCCAATCGTTGCAGCAATCTTGTTAGCTGTGTTAGCACATTCAATTTGCACATACTGTACAGTCCTGTTCAAAGGTTTGGAGTCACTTGTTCTCCTTGTTTTCTATAAAAAAAATACATGAAAGGAGTTTGAATAGGAAATTTAACAAAATTAACCGGAAATAAAGTCATTGGCCAGGTTAGAAATAATGATTTTTAATAGAAATAATATTTGTGTCAAAATGTACTTTTGTCAAAGAATCCTCAATTTGCATCAGTTATAGACTTGAAGACCTTATGTATTCAGGTTGTCAATTTGTTAAGTTAACATTCATTCCAAAAGGGCTTTCTGATGATTTATTGACATAGATTAGCCAATACAACGTGCCACGGATGGTTTCTGATAATGGGCTTCTGTACGCCTATGTAGATAGTCCACTGAAAATCAGCCATTTGTAGCTACAGTAGTCATTTACAACATTAACAATGTTTACACAGCATTTCTGAGGAATTTGATGTTATTTTAATTGAATTTTCTTTAAAAACAAGGACATTTCTAAATGACCACAAACTGTTGAATGGTAGTGTATGTCTTGACCCAATTCTACTGATAGGGAGTATTCCTGAGGTGGGTTTGGGTAGACAGGTGTGTGCCTTTTTAAATCATGTACAGTTTAATGAGTTTGGTATAGTATAGATTCAATGGAATTTATATCAATTATAAGTTAAGTCAACAACACAAAATGTGGAGAATATGAAGGTTTCGGAAGACATCCCAAAAGGCCCAGCACATTTCATTAGGTAAAATGCAAACTCTGTTTATAGCCAGCTATGGAAGTTCAAACATCGATTGATCCCTTAATAGGTGTTCAGTTGGCTGTATTCCTATTGGTCTTCTAATGTCTCTTAATATGAAAATAATCTATAATATAATTAATCATATTATGTTACGGAGTTTGAGTAATCCAATAATTGCTTTACTGATTACAAATGTGGACAGGTAACTTGTAATTTAAACTGATTACATTTAGAAGTAACCTTACCAACCATGTTTACAGAAGACACATGATGCACCAACAGTCGTTATGTGATTCAAAGAACTGAAAAAGGGTAGTTCTGTGTTTATTCACATATACAATTATTCTACATTATCTTATACAGCCGTTTATAAATATGTACAACATTTCTTTCCAAGTCTCCACCCTGTGTGTCTTGTCATCATGTCTGAACACTGGAATGTTTATGTGGGACAAATGTTTATCTCGGTTCTGAATACAGAAAACCTCACTTCATGCCTTATCATGCTGTATTGATCCATGAGTAGGATCAATCTGTCTGATAATATGGAGCCAGGAAGTAGATGGAAATATGTCCCTAGTTGGTAATGGGGGCTGTACTTCAGGACTAGTCTTGTGATGATTCCTTAGGATAGTTTTTCAACCCCCACATCTTTAGTTTTGAGGATATAAGCCAGAGCAGGTTCTGGAAACTCTTTCTCTTGCTTTCGCACCTGGACTGTGTTGAATGTGTTTAAAGGCAATCAAACCTGTTACAGGGTACAAGGATATCTACCTCTCAACCCTGCATGGGTTCCTGCCTCACCCACACACCTTCAGACTGTCCCTAGCCAGATGGGACACGGTTTTCACTGCCCTCCTGGTCTTCGTGTCCAGACCGCCTCCAAGGATAAACCCTGTAGCCTCATGCCTGACATGGAGGCCCGAACGACTGATGGACAGCAAACTTGTGAGAGGCTAGAAGGTGCATGTGAATATAGACCATCATCCGGCAGGGAAGAGTTGTCAGGGGTCCAGAGGAATACTGTTGGTAAGGAGGCAAGTGGAAACAGGTGTGGGAGTGGATGATGGTGAACAGGTGTGGGAGTGGATGATGGTGAACAGGTGTGGGAGTGGATGATGGTGAACAGGTGTGGGAGTGGATGATGGTGAACAGGTGTGTGAGTGGATGATGGTGAACAGATGCTGCGATCTCAGCCTAGTTTGGAGTCTGTTTGATTGAGTGTGTGGACAGGTGTCTTTTATACAGGTAACAAGTTCAAACTGTTGCCGTTAATACAGGTAATGAGTGGAGAACAGGAGGGCTTCTTAAATAAAACTAACAGGTCTGTGAGAGCCGGAATTCTTACTGGTTGGTAGGTGATCAAATACTTATCAACTTGTACACACTCACAGCAAAACACCATGGAAAAATGAAGTAACAAAGAAAAAACTAGAAAATGACATCAGCGATACATGTGCGTGTTTTCTCATCTGTAACTCAGCTGCGCATTTTTTCCTCGTCTGTAGCTCACTGCGCAACAGACCTTCCTTCCGGTTTTACTCATGTCAAAATAAAAGTTCTTATTTTGAAATAAATACCACAAAAAATTTACACTCCCACCATCACACATTGTGTGATTCACATTGCAACAGAATCTTGTAAAACATTGATGTAAATACACATAGACCTTCAATTATAAACAAAACAATGATATTGAATAACTAACCTACTTACTCAGCCTCAAGCAATAATACTGATTTGTGTATTGACCTTTCTAGGTAAAGTGGCTTATTTGAGCGTGTGCCCTTACTGTCTAGTGTTGTGTCACTAAGTAACAGCTTGAGTTTTCGGACTCTTCCGTCAGCTCCTTGGAAGACTTCAACTACTTTCGCAAGCTTCCACTGATTTCTCGGAGAGCCATCATCTTGCAACAGGACAATGTCATTCACCTTAGCATTTCTCCTTTCCTTGATCCATTTGCTCCTCTGCTGCAGATTCAGCAAATACTCCTTTCTCCACCTGGTCCAAAATTCATTGGATAAGAACTGTACCCTCTTCCATCTTTTCTGCAGATAAAGATCTTCCCTTACAAACTCACCAGGTGGTGGCGAGATTATTGACGATTTCATTGTCAATATGTGGTTTGGCGTTAGGGGTTCAGGTCCTGATGGATCATTGAGATGTTCTGTGGTCAATGGTCGACTATTCACTATAGCCATCACTTCGTACAAGAATGTTCTTAATGAAGAGCTGTCTAATCTTCCAGCAGACTGGTCTAGGATAGATGTGAGGACACTTCTCACGGTCCGGATCTGCCTCTCCCAGACACCGCCCATGTGACTGGAAGCAGGTGGGTTCATGACAAAGTTGCATCCTAGCTCTTTCACACGTTCTCGCTCCATGCCTTTCATTAATTCTTGGAATTCGTTGCGTGCTCCCACGAAGTTTGTACCTTGATCACTTTGAAGCTGGCTTAGATTGCCTCTTATGGCAATAAAACAGCGCAACGCATTTAGGAAGGCATCAGTGGAAAGGTCATCCAGTACCTCAATGTGGATGGCACGTGAACACATGCAGGTGAATAGAAGCCCATATCTCTTCAGGTCCTTTCTTCCATCTTTAACATAAAATGGTCCGAAGCAATCCATACCACTATAGGTAAATGGAGGAGTAGCTTCCATCCTCTCTGGTGGAAGGTTGGCCATTTTTTGTTCTTGACTACACCTTCTGAGCTTTCTGCATTTGATACACTTGAAAATGAGTGATGACACTTCACTACTACATCCCAGGATCCAAATCCCACTGGAGCGTAGTTCATTGATCGTCATTCCACGACCCTGATGCTTCACCTTCTCATGATGGTGTTTTATCAACAACCGAGACACATGATGTCCTTTGGGAAGGATAGCTGGGTGTTTGACATGAGGGTGAAGTGTTGCTTGTGTCAATCTACCTCCCACCCTCAGGATATCTTGGCTATCCATAAAGGGGTTTAACTTATGCATTTCGGTTAACTTGCTCCTTTGTACATCATCCTTTTGTTTAAGAGCCTTGATTTCATCCTTGAACTCTTCTTGAACCGCACGGATTGTGAATTGTTCAGCATCCATTCTTTCATCAAGTGTCGTAAATCATTGGATCTTGTTTTAAGACCTTTCACCTCCTTTGCAAGACGCTTAAGTCTTGCTATGGCTCTTACGACTCTCTTCCAGTCTGAAAACTTCTGAAGTCGGTCTGATAGGGACCTTTCCTCATTTGCTTTTGTTGTGTGAACATGTGCCCTTCTGATTTCTGGATCATCCTCATTGAGTTCTTCCACCTTAATCTCTTCCTTATGGAGGTCCCTTTGCCACAAGAAACTAGGTCCTGTGAACCAGTTTGACTCTACAAGCTCCTTTGCTTTGTGCCCGAGTGAGGCATGGTCAGCTGGGTTACTCTCAGATGCAACATATTGCCATCGACTTGGATCTGTGCTTAACTTAATCTGCTGAATCCGATTGGCTACGAATACATGAAATCGCCTTTCATCATTGTTAATATAGCCAAGAACGACTTTGGAATCAGTCCAAAAGTATTCTTGCAGATCCTTAATCTCCATTTCTCTCCTTAGCAGATCACTTGTCCTTGTGGCCACGACCGCAGCTGAGAGTTCCAGCCTTGGGATAGTTGTTATTTTAGTTGGCGCAACCCTTGCCTTCCCCATAACAAGAGCGCAATGGACGTCTCCAGACTTCGAAACAACTCTAAGGTAAGAACACATTCCATAGCCAGAGACACTGGCATCGGAGAAATGGTGAAGTTCACACTGACGAACATCTTTGGCTTCCAATGGTGTGTAATGCCGTGGTATCTCTACCGAAGACAGACTATGAAGGTCTTGGAGCCATGCTTCCCAATGCGGCCTAAGGTCGTCAGGAAGTGGGTCATCCCATCCTACCTTTTCCTGGCACATCCTTTGCAGTATCTGTTTACCTTTCAAAAGAATAGGTCCCACAAATCCAAGAGGATCAAAAATTGAGGCCACTTTTGACAGTACTCTTCTTCTGGTAAAAGGATGCTCTTTTACCTTCACTTTGAACTGGAACTTATCCGAGCTAATGCACCATTGGACCCCGAGAGCCCGTTCCATCTTGTGCTCACCCAAGGCCATTTCCAGGTCCGCTACAACTTCAGCAAGTTCTTGCTTTGGAATTGTGGAAAGAACCTTCTTGTTATTGCTGATGAACTTGTGTAAGCGGAGTTTACCGGTGCTGCAGAGGTCTCTTGCTTCTCTAACAAGCTTGATAGCTTCTTCTTCACTGTCCAAACTTGTTAATCCATCATCAACATGAAAGTTGCGTTGTACAAACCTTACAGTAGCTTCGCTGAACTTGCCTTCTCCTTCTGCAGCCAGGTGTTTGAGCCCAAAGTTTGCGCATCCAGGTGACGATGCAGCACCGAACAAGTGAACCCTCATGCAGAACACTGACGGTGGAGCTTCCATATTGCCTCTTTCCCACCACGAAAACCTGAGGTAGTCTTGATCCCTTGGTGCAACATGAAATTGATGGAACATCCGCTCTACATCACACATGATGGCTACTTGTCCTTTGCGAAAACGACACAAGACCCCTGAAAGGGTATTTGTAAGGTCTGGGCCAGTGAGTAGATGCTCATTCAGTGATGTATTCTGAAACTTAGCTGAACAATCAAATACCACGCGAATCTTTCCTGGCTTTTGGGGGTGGTAAACCCCATGGTGAGGGATATACCACGTGTTCTGATTGATTACCTCTGACTCTGGAATCCTTTTAGCATCACCTCTTGCGATTACGACCTCCATAAAAGCCACATAATCCTTGTGATATTGATTGTCTTTCTTAAAACGTTTCCCCAGACATCTGAGTCTATGTTCTGCACACACCTTGTTGTTTGGCAGACTTGGCCTCTCTTCCTTGAAAGGCAATGGCATTTCGTAATGCCCATTTGCCTTCTGCTTGATTCCTTCCTTTAGCTTCACCAAGAACTTAATATCTTCTTGTGAGATTAGAGCTTCTTCACTGAACTTCTCAGTAAAATATGACTCAAAGACCTTGAGTATTTCTGCTGGAGTGATCATTTCCTTCACTTGAGTCCTATAAACAAAATGGACCTCAGACTTGAACTCAGAAGAGGGCTTAGTAGCTGGCTGAACTTTCTTTATGATGATCCGGTGACTCACACCGATTTCATCCTCATCAGCATAGTCAATTACAGTGCTGCTGTAGCTGATAATGCTCCAACCCAACACAGACCTTTGTGCATATGGTTGGGTTTCATTGCCCATGATGACCTCTCTGGGAAGTAAGGCTTGTGGACAGTTATAGCCGATTAACAATCCCACTTCACAGTCGAGCTCAGGAGACATCTCATCCGCCAAATGCTCCAAGTGAGGCCAAGATCTTGCAGTTGTACTTGTGGGTATATAGGATCTGTTTGCTGGTATGTAATCTCTGGTATAAGTTGTTGGGAGTTTGATTTTAGTGTCAGAGCTGATGCCTCTTACCTGTAGTCCTTGCACCTTTTGGCTATTCACCACCTTTGTTTTTGCTGTTATCGTGGACACTTTGAGTTTTACTGGCTCTTTCTTGGCACCCAATGTTACAGCTGCCTCCTTCAGAATGAAGGTGGTGTCGCTCTGACTGTCAAGTAAAGCATACACTAGAACTTCCTTGTCTGGTTCCATTGTCGTGGAGACATAGACTGGAACGATAGATGAAGTATAGGTGCTGCTCTTCTCTTGAACAACTCGATTAGAAGTAGCTTGTTGTATTTCAATTGGTTCAGACTGTTGGTTCTTGTTTCCTTGCTCTTGGTCTTTCTTCTCACGATCTTGATGCAGGCAAGTGGGGTGACGTTTTCCACATAAGTC
>JACXGJ010009307.1:0-24606 GCA_016801105.1 Esox niger
CACCTGTTGTCTCGTTTAGCGCACCTGATCATCATTTAGTCATTCCCCTCAGTATATATGTTCCCTCTGCTCCCTTTGTCTTTGTGTGTTATTGTCTCAACAATACAGAGCATATGTCAGCTCATCTTTATTAAATGAAGTCAAACGTTATAGCTCCGCAGTCCGCTTCCTCCTTCCTCGATCACCAGAACGCTGACAGGAGAAGCGTTTCTTGTTGTTTATTCAAAAAATATGGTACATGTTTGTCTTAGATGTTCAGCCTTCTTTTCATCTCTCTTGGTCTTTCCAAATGTTTTTATGCTTCTCCAAATGTCATTGTCTTAAACAGCCCATATATACAAGAACACATTCCCTCCACTTTCTAGCTGTTATCCAATCGTATAAGTGCAATGTATTTTCCAACCTCCCTATTCCTAGTCCCAAACTTTGGAATGTATGGGGGATGTGTGGAGTTAATGTTCAACCATATTCCTTTATGCTGTTTCCACGTACGTACAGAAAGTTACATACATTTGCAAAGCAACATTACTCTGTGTTGTGTCCTTTAGAATTAAAATACACCTAAACAGACATACTTTCTCACACTAGCAAACTAAGATTCAAACTAAGATCCTGTATGACTTATGCATGTCTGGTGACTTTGTATATCAGCGACATGATGTTTAACAAAAGGGCACCAGGGTACCACAATGCTATAACACCCAGGCATTTTATGTTCCTATAAGGTGGGTGTTAACCTTTCATGTTTTATGAGATGATTGGCATGGTCTGTGTATTTAAGCCACACAGACCGCTGTGATGTTCATTCAGTATTGCCTTAGTAAACTTACATAAACATTTCAAACCATGGCTGATTGTGCAATGATCAGTGTTTTGGATTGAGAGAAAGTAGGCTTGAGAAACTCAACACAACACAGATGTACTAACTAACTCTTGAGCACAGGTGTATAGATAGGACACACGTCCTGTCCATGCCTCCTGCTAGGAGTTGCCCATGTGACTGTCACAGGCTTGAGGGATAGGACCATTGACCATAGGTTAGAACATACCATACAAGGGTCATTTAGGCCTTTCTTATTGGAGGGTATTTGGCTGGGTTTGACACTTAGCCGCCTCCCGTTTATTAGGTATAAGTACTGTGGAACTTCCTGTATTCTTTGGAGAGAGAGAGAGTGGGAACTATGACCTGTTAACATCGACGTCTCATGCTGAATAAAGATCGCTCTCCCCTGACTTTTGGTTGCATAACTTTTGTTCTTGGACATCAGAGAACAGGAAGCTAACAGGGTGAAACACCATTAAAAGCTAACAACTTAACTGCAGGTCAGCGAGTTGGCAAGAGATTACAAATGGACAGCAGAGCTGCAATTATCATACCACCCCCAAAGAACCCGATGCAGTGTTTCCCCAAATCCATCAACTACACCAGGATTTGTTGGCACGGGAATGGAAGAGATACCATAGGTTGCATTTTATGAATTATCCAAAGGCCAAGAGTTTAAGGCTGGTGTGACTGATCAAATGTTTTTTAACCAGATCCAACAGGTGTGAACCCTTGATTATCTCTTCTTCGAAAATGAATTCAGTCAAAAATCTTTGTAAAATGGCAGAGTATCTTTCAGCTTTCTCATGTAAACACATATCAGGCTTCTACAGTGTATTGCAAATCGATGCGTACAAACAATTTTCAACACATTGTCCTGCTAGCTGTTTAAGATTCTCGCAATTTTTCTAACTGATGTTGTGGCAGCAGAAATATTTTCTTAGCATGACCAATGTTGTTTAACCGTGTCTCGATGCAATTAGACTGGTTAGGTATGGAACTGCAACGCTTAGTAATGGTAGTAGAAAACCTCCAGATTGGTTAATGGTTTTTCTTTTCTTAGCGGCTGAAGTGTTCTTTATAGACATGTATATAATTTTGGCTTTTTGTCTCTTTACTTTTCAGAGCTGCGATTCTGTTAAGTGTATATTTCTGCAACTTAGATTAAGAGCTATTTCGCAGAGTGATCTCAGTGGGAGCTGATTCTAAAATAACTTTTCGTTGACTTGCCGGTGCCTTAAATAACATCTTCAAAAGTGTTACATTTCTACTTATGTGTTTAGACATGATCAAACTTTCTTAGAAACGTATATGACATGCCAATCCCCTGAAAAAAAACAGTTTTCAGACGGTTGTGTGGGAATATATTTTTCTAGTTGTACAATTAGCAGTGTGTATGATTGATACTACATGTATGCTTATTACTCAGGCCCTGGCTTAAGCTGAAACTGCAATGCAAGTTGTGCAAAATATAATGTGACTAACAGTGCTAGACATCCTGCATATCGACATATGCAGGAAAATGGTTTGCAGGAATGTAACCACGTGTGTGTGAGGAACTGATAGGAGGAGCTAGTTAGGACAAAAACAGGTAATCTGAACAGCAACAACTAAGCCTGGCAACTGGAACGCGCTTAGGGGCTGGGAGCAGCGTGAGTGGCTGATGCTCCTGGGTAGCAGGGGACGCTGGCTGCGGCTCCTGGGCAGCAGGGGATGCTGGCTGCAGCCCCTGGGCAGTAGGCGACCAGCTCTCGGCGGCGGCGCAGGAGGACAGTCTTCGGCGGCGGGCTCAGGCGGCGGAGACCGCTGGGCAGCACGGGTCACTGGCTGCGGCTCCTGGGCAGCACGGGGCGCCGGCTGCGGCACCTGGGCAGCATGGGGCTACTCCAATCGCCCCCTAACACCCCCCCGAAAAACATATTGGGGATGTCTACGCACCGGTCTCCGTTTTCGCCTCCTCAGCCTTCCCCTCTGGGGGAGCTGCTGAGCCAGCCAGGAGAACAGTGGATAATGCTGATAGGGGTAATCCTCCTTGTCAGTGTAACAATTTTCCCAGGAGTGTAGTGGGTAGTGGTATTCCTCCTCGGTGTCGCTGTCCGGCCAACCGAGGAGTTCCCCTACCGTCCAATTTTGCCGCGCTCTGACGTGGTCCTTAGGGTTTGTCTTTCTGTCACTGTTTGACATTGTGGGGTGAAACGGACTAGGCGCAGGCATGGGTAGCAGGTGGGGTACTCTTTAATATAATACACAAAACAACAGAACAGAAAACACTGAGTGCTGAGGCCAAACTACTAAATGAAAGCGAACACAAAGAAACACCACTCACCACATACATCTGACGACATGGAACATGAAACAATGATTAACAACTGAGGGGAGCAGAGGAGAAACATTTAAACACATACTAATGGATTGATTGGGACCTGGTGTGAACAATGATTGACAAGACAAGAACAAATGAATGGGACCAGGGTGAGTTCATGACTGTTGGAAAGATTGAGAATGCGGGAGATGGCGGAGCAGTTTATCACCTCACCGTCACAGCCGAAGTACAAAGTCTGAAGCTCTAACAATCATTGTATCCAAGCCTACCATAATGATTGCATAGAATGTGCCAAAATCCCCAACTTAACCCGTATTTTGGAAATGTATCAACTGCCATAAGTCAACATTGTCAAATGCATTCTTTTGTATCACTAACATTGCCATCGTTACAATGAGCTCAGAGGAGAGTCAATTAGATCATGTGAAAAATGAGGGTCATTAAGCTCGGTTAGCAAACCTTGCATCTCAGGATTATTGTCTGTATCGCTGTGTAACAAAGTAATGTCTGGTTCATTTGTATTTTGGGGTGTGGTCTGTTGATTATGTGAAGACGTTGGTGGTTGTTCTGATCTGTTGTTAGATCTTTTTTCATCTTTCGCCATTTCTATGGCTTAATGTGTAAATAATGATCCACTTACAGGTTAAAATATTATTCTAACTTAAACATACATTCACATACATCACAGATTTGATGGATTCAGGGTAAAATGTGTATTAGCTTCAGCTTTCAAGCATGAAAGAAAACAATGAAACCAAATTCCCTGATGCTGTGCAGCCACAAGGTGGGGTATCTGTAAATGAAGCCATTGATGTACTCTGTAGCATTACCGGGGGTCCTCAATCTGTTTGTTGGTAAATAGATTACATTGTGTCAGACTCACTTGAGACAATGTTCAGCTGTATGCATATTGTTATAATGTTAATAACATTTTAGTACAAGACTGAAAATCTCTGTAAACAATTAGACTTGCACAGAAAGTATCTGTTCAGGTTTTGTAAGATCACAACCTCCCAGTCCAACTGGCTGGTCACATGGTCTGAAATAAATACAAAGAGGGTTAACAAGCGTATACAAGCAATTCAAGTTGATTAACAATAATGTCAAAAGACTACTTACCGGGATTTGAATCCCCAAAAATGTGTTTAGCAAACATGGCTTCAATTCTGCTCAATCTAAACCAGAGATTTAACATACAATATGAAAGACAGATAGAAGCGCATGGATTGCTCAATCGCAAAATTGATTTACACATTCTTAAATAAGGTGAGAATCTCAGTCATCCGTGAGGAACTTGGAGTAGAGCCGCTGTTCCTTTGCATTGAAAGGAGCCAGTTGAGGTGGTTTGGGCATCTGGTAAGGTTGCCCCCAGGATGTCTCCCTAGGGAGGTGTTCCAGGCAAGTCCAGCTGGGAGGAGACCTCGGGGTAAGCCCAGGACTAGGTGGAGAGATTATATTTTGACACTGGCCTGGGAATGCCTCGAGATCACCGAGTCAGAGCTGGCAAATGTAGCTCGGGAAAGGGAAGTATGGGGTCCACTTGTCACACCCTCACCTCAGTGATCAAGTTCCTGAACCATTCGCACACCTGCTCCCCTTCCACTCCTACACATGTTCCCAATTCCTGATCGCACACCTGTTTCCACTCACCTCATTAACAACAGTATATCCTCAGAGCCCTGTCATCCTTTCCCAGACGGATTATGGTCGTAAACCACATGCGTTTATCAGCAATCTCTGAGTCTTTGTCTTGTTTGGATTTACCGTGTATCAACTCGTTGCCCGTCCCGGACTACTCTGCCTGCTCCCTGCCTGTACCTCTGCTGCCAGCCCGTGTGTTGACCATCTGCCCGTCTCTGACTACTCCACCTGCTACCTGTCTGTACTTCTGCCATCTGCCTGTGTACCGATCTACTGCCTGTCCCCGACTACTCTGCCTGCCACCAGTCAGTACCTCTGCCTCCCGCCTCCCGCCTCTCAACCTACTCCCTTCCTATCCGCGCTTGGGTCCCAACTCCCGTTCCTGACACCCCTGCTGGAGCTGATGCCCCCTGTTGTGACAATTTCTTAAGTAATGTATTTTGGAGACATGTTTGCTTCTCTATTACCCGGTATGTAACTCTGGTCATTGGTTGTGACACGCATCTGTATTATGTCAGAAGATCATTAGGTTCTCTGACCATCTGCTCAACTGGCTAAACCATTAAGGGTATCTGTCCATTGTTCCTTAGGAATGTGGTTGTTGGGGGAATGTAGGGGCAGTTGGCCCTTTAGGTAAACACAACAGTAAACATTATGTCAGGAAGGATAAGGTTGGGGGACAACCCTCCCACCTGTGCGACCTAAGATTGATGGGTAGCATCTTACCACCCCTTTTAACTATAATACATACGAGCTGTTCATGTATTTATCCTTTAGAGGCTCCTCGAATGATTATTCTGTAAGCGTTTGACGCGTCTCTCTATTTGCAAATAAACTGCTAATTGTGCCAAGAGAATTTAGTCTCTGTTCTTACTCCTTTATGAGTGTCTATCAATGGAATTTCCATCATACCCCACGACCCAACAACGGATAAGCAGATGAAGAAGATTCTTAAAAAGTACAAATGTGTCGTTTGTTAGCGTTAGTAATTGCAACACAATTCTAAATAATTACTTCAAATAACTACTTCATACGTCATTCCGGAAGTCCCGCCCTAACACACGTCATCCCGGAAGTCCATATGTCACACAGGAAGTCCCTCCCACCAAACCTGTCAAATCAATTTGGAAGACCCACCCACCAGGGTCATAAATCACCAAAGTGACACAATATACCCTACTCATGTTCATTTGGATTCATATGTTGTTGTTTTTTATGAGTGAAAAGACACAAGTTTGCCAGTTTTCTAACTGAAAAAGCAAAGCTTGTGGGTAATAATAGGGAATAACGTCTATACTTCTTAAGCATTAGCAATTACAAAATAATACCCAGGAACATAGTGTTATATCTATTCCCAATCAGGTCCTGACTATGGCCCCCAGCGAGTGTTGAGATGGCTAGGGGCATCCTCATAGCCAGGACCTGACACACTCAGGGAATAGGTAATGGGTTAACAACTATACACTAATTATGCAACAATGGAACTAAATTAAGCTTTGAAAGTTGATGCTAACAACTCCTACAGGTGTCTCAAATGTTGTTTTGGAATAGTGTTGGAATACACTGTTACTACACCCTGTTCAGCAGTATTTGCATAGTATTGTACTGCAGGAAGTAGTATATTAATGTCATAATGGCAACCAAAAAAATTAACTAGTAAGACATCAAATATGATGTTGGTAATTCTAAGGGCCCAAAATAGTTGATTCAAAGGTGCAAGATGGATAGCACAACCTTTGGCCCAGACTCACTTGACCCAATGTTTCAACTCAAGTTTGTTGCCAGCAACAGAATAATGACATTTAAAAATGAATATAGTGTCGTGCAAAAAATCTATTGCCTGCAGGATTGCCTATTCCTACACAGTGGATTGTTTTTTTTTTGTTATTCTGTCTCTCACTGTTCAAATACATACAGTGTACCTTCGCCTGACAAACGGAGGTCTGTGCGACCCTCAAGGCATATGCCTCCCCAGACCATCACTTACCTACAACCAAACCGGTCATGCCGGATGATGTTGCAGGCAGAATAACGTTCACCATGATGTCTCCAGACTTTCACATCTGTCACATGTTCAGTGTGAACCTGCTCTCATCTGTGAAAAGAACGGGGCACCAATGGCCGACCCCGACAATTGCTAGGCTTCAAAAACAGGTCCCATAAGGGGATGATAGGAAAGGTTGTGCAATGTTAAAAAAACTGGTGTAAAATCTCACAACAGGTCAGTAACATTGTTGGGTATAAAAAGAGCATCCCTGAGGCTGTCTTTCAGAAGTTGTGTAGGGGTTCACCACTCTGAAAGACTGCATGGGCAAATAGTGCAACAATTTTTGAATAAAGTTTCTCAAAGCAAAATTGCAAACAGTTTTGGGATCTTATCATCAACGATACATTATGTCATTAAAAGATACATATAATCCAGATAAATCTCTCTTTGCAAGGGACAAGGCCGAAAACCAATATCAGATGGCAGTGATCTTCGGGGACTCAGTATCGGGCCATCAATGAGTATATCACTGTTAAAAACAGACACCATTCTGTAGTAGACATCACTGCAGGGGCTCAGGAACAAAAGCCCTTTTTACATCCCCAGTCGTCACGAAGTGCTTTGACAAAACACAGTGTCGCTGCATCCACAAATGATAATTAAAACTCCACCAAATTCTGACATGATTAATACTTGTCACAACCACCTGGCATTTTAACAGGGGCATGTGGACTTTATATATCCACTGTACATTCTACATCTTCTGCTTTTCATTGGTTGTACTGTTTAAAATATATTTTTGTTGAGACTTACTCTGACCTGCCTCTGCTGTGATGTTAACTGCACAGTCTCTGTGCCTTTCCCATTTATTGATTTCCACAACAATTTGGTGATGAGGATGGGATGACTAACTCTATTCACTGATCATTCCCGGGGACTCCAAGGTTAAATGTGCTCAAGGACTACAACAGTGTGGTTCAGAGAATTCATGGTCAGCCGTCAAAAGACTTATAAATCAGCAGCCAAAAGACTTGTTGACAGGATGAACTGAAGGACATTGCTAATGAGACACCAGATCCCACCAAGGACTGAGTTCGGGATTCACCTGATCAAGTTGGTGCTCCTGTACAAGCCATCCGGAGCAGAGATCGCACACATCACACGTTCCAGGATGAAACTACGCTGGGCACATGTCCAAGAGGTGTTTAATGAGTACCTTCTCTGGACTGCTGAGCAGGCATACCAAACTCAACTTACTCTTTTCCTGGAGAGAATTAAGACTACCTACCCCACAGTGACTGATTGGGCTGTGATCCACAGTTGTGTACAGGGTCCTAAAGAAGCCCTGGAAGGCTACAGAGACAGGTTGAAGAAGTGTTTCTGAAAATACAGTGGCCTTACCAGCTCTGAGAACTATAATAGCCTGCTAAAGGCTGCCCTGGTGCATGGCCTCCAGCCTGCTATGAGCAAAACTGTGAAACTCACTTGCATTGGGTGAGAGACTGTACATCTACAAACTGGTTCTTCAAGCCGGATCCATGCACACATGGTAGCTATCATCCAGCTAATGGTGCCATGGTTGACAGAGCTAACCAAATTTGCCAAATTGATGACTGATACAAAGTTGTAATGGGTAACAGGGATGCCACTTGCCTTAATGTACATGTGAGGCAGAGAGCATCGCACTACGGGTTTTTCTCATCAGGAGATTGATTTTTTAAATAATAATAATAGTTCTTTCTACTTTCTTGTTTTTCATTGGTTGTACTGTTTATAATTTCTTGTTGTTGAGACGTAATCACAGAAGGAGGGAATGTGGTAGAAATCATATTGCTTATTCTAAATATTATCCAGTAATATAAGGCCATTGTGTGTTTTGGCTCTGCTCACTTGTACAGATTGGGCCCACAACAGATAGCAATAGTTTTGGGTTAACTTCTCAAGGGCTGTAGACATCTTGTTATCTTTGTAAGCTGAAGTTTGCAGAACAAACTGATAAGACATGTAGACCAACCATGCATTGGAGTGGGACACAGTAGGCTGTACTGAATGTACCTTCACCGGAGAGCTCTTGACCTGACTCTGCTGAGAGTGTTGTTAACTAGGTAGTCTTACAATAGCATCCTTATTCAAATAAAACGTTCATCCACCTCGGTCACAAATAAAAATGACTGTATTACCTTGCATCTTAAAATGGAACTCCTAAGTGTTAGATCCCTTGCTACAATAGCAGTTGCAGTAAATTAATGAATCTCTGATCATAAACTAGATGTTATTGGCTTGTGGGAAACATGGCTAAAGCCTGATGAATGTACTGCACTAAATGAGGCCTCTCCTCCTGCCTATACTAGTGATCATATCCCCCGTGCATCCCGAAAAAGAGGGGGTGTTGGTAATATATAGGACAGTAAACATAAATATACTCTTAAATACATCACTGGTTTTACTCATGAAAGATAACCAGACTGATTCATCGTTTTAGACAGCTATGATTTACAGAACCCCTGGGCCATATACAATGTTCCTCAATGAGTTTAATGAGTCTTGTCTAACCTTGTAGTCATGGTAGCTAGTATTTTAATTTCTGGCGATTTAAATACACATGGAAAAGTCCAATAACCCTCTTTAAAAAGCTTTTGAAGTCATAATTGGCTCAATGGGTTTTATCTAACATGTCTCAGGTCCAACGCACTGCCACAATCATACCTTAGATTTAGTCCTGTCACGAGAAATAGATATTTTAGATTAAATAATTTCCCCCCCAAATCCTGGAATTTCAGATCACTGTCTTATTACATTTTCTGTAAAAACAAGAAATACACTTGCTACAAATTGACTTCTTGATATTCTTACAAGTTTGCTCATCAGTGACAGAGTAAATAAACCAGGAAATGATCTAATCAAGGATCTAGTTTCAACACTGGAAAATACTTTAGTTACGGTTGCACCACTAAAAACTAAAGAAATAAGCAACAAGAAACGTTCTCCTTGGTACACAGACAACACTATAGCACTCAAGCAAGCCTCCAGAAAAGAGCAGAGTGCAGTAGTTGAGCCAGGGCCTTTGGGAGCAGCAGCCAATGGCGGATCAACAATCTACAAGTGGGCCTGAAACACATGACGTCAAACTAACCCCCCCCCCGGTGTTCATCTATGAACCAGCCGAAGACCCCAGTAAATCAGGATACTTTCAAAGGCTTTGTGAAGAAATGCGGAAGGCCTACATAGACCCTAAATAAGGACTATGGGAGTGGTATTGTAGATGGGTCATAAATCCTCTGACCGCAGCCTTTTTACTAAGATAGTAGCCAGTGAGACTAACCGCACACTGTAGCTCACCTTAGCTAGTATGGACTACGAGCTCAATAAAAAATGACAGCAAGTGGTATTAACTGTTAGTTATTAACTCCTCTGCGAGGAGGATTTTTTCAGCAACAGGTATTGATGACTAAACTGTAGCTCACGTTAAGTAGTTTAGACTACTAAGTCAAAAGACAAATGCCCAGAAGTTCCACTAGCTGCTAGTGAACGGATGCTAATCTTTCTACGAAGAGGCACTATTGTCCTCTGGTGGATCTAAGTCTGTGACAAGCAATAATGTATTATACAATAGCCAGTAAGGGGCTACCAGGTTATATTTTACCACAGACAACCCTAAAATGTAAGGAATCTGGAGTGGAGTTATTACTTATGTAGGATGCGAGACGAGGGCAATAGATAATGTGTATGATCTCCCTTCCAGCCCTCTAGTGCAGTGTTTTTGAGCCCTGCTCCAGCGCACCCCCTGCCCTGCACATTTTAGATCTCTGCCTGCTCTGTTACCCCGAATTCAAATGATCAGCTCGTTATCATGTCCTTCCTGAGCTACATTAGGTAGAGTGGGGAGTATTTGATCCACTGCTGATTTTGCAGGTATTCCTACTTACAAAGCATGTAGAGGCCTGTAATTTGTATCATAGGTACACTTCAACTGTGAGAGACGGAAACAAAAATAAAAATCCAGAAAATCACTTTGTATGATGTTTAACAAATTAATTAGCATTTTATTGCATGACATAAGTATTTGATACAAGCAGAACTTAATATTTGGTACAGAAACCTTTGTTTGAAATTACAGAGATCATATGTTTCTTGTAGTTCTTGATCAGGTTTGCACACACTGCAGCAAGGATTTTGGCCCACTTCTCCATACAGACCTCCACATCCTTCAGGTTTCGGGGCAGAAACCAGACTTTCAGCACCCTCCAAAGATTTTCTATTGGGTTCAGGTCTGGAGACTGGCAAGGCCACTCCAAGACCTTGAGATGCTTCTTACGGACCCACTCCTTAGTTACCTTGGCTGTGTGTTTTGGGTTGTTGTCATGCTGGAAGACCCAACCATGACCCATCTTCAATGCTCTTACTGAGGGACGGAGGTTGTTGGCCAAGATCATGGTTGTTGGCTCATCCTTCTTCTTCCTCCAAACACGGCGAGTGGAGTTTATACCAAAAAGTTCTATTTTTGTCTCATCAGACCACATGACCTCCCATTCCTCCTCTGGATCATCCAGTTGGTCATTGGCAAACTTCAGACGGGCCTGGACGTGTGCTGGCTTGAGCAGGGGGACCTTGCGTGCACTGCAGGATTTTAATCCATGACGGCATAGTGTTACTAATGGTTTTCTTTGAGACTGTGGTCCCAGCACCCTTCAGGTCATTGACCAGGTCCTGCCGTGAAGTTCTGGGCTGATCCCTCACCTTCCTCATGATCCTTGATGCCCCACGAGGTGAGATCTTGTATGGAGCCCCAGACCGAGGGAGATTGACCGTCATCTTGAACTTCTTCCATTTTCTAATAATTACGCCAACAGTTGTTGCCTTCTCACCAAGCTGCTTGCCTATTTTCCTGTAGCTCATCCCAGCCTTGTGCAGGTCTACAATTTTATCCCTGATGTCCTTTCAGAGCTCTCCGGTCTTAGCCATTGTTGAGAGGTTGGAGTCTGTTTGATTGAGTGTGTGGACAGGTGTCTTTTATACAGGTAACGAGTTGAGAACAGAAGGGCTTCTTAAAGAAAAACAGGTCTGTGAGAGCCGGAATTCTTACTGGTTGGTAGGTGTTTCAAATACTTATGTCATGCAATAAAATGCTAATTAATTATTTAAAAAGCATACAATGTGATTTTCTGGATATTTGTTTTAGATTCCTTCTCTACAGTTAAAGTGTACCGATGGTAAAAAATGACAGATCTCTACATGCTTTGTAAGTAGGAAAACCTGCATAATCAGCAGTGTATCAAATACTTGTTCTCCCCAATGTATATTAAGGCAGGGAGAGATCTAAAACATGCAAATCAGGGTGTGCCCAGGATCAAGGTCGAGAAACACTGCCCTATTGCAATCTCCCACAGAGGAGATAAAAGAAGCATAGACAGAACAAAATTGACAGGCCATCCCAACCCCTAGAACAAGGAGGGCCAGGTCTGCTGACACAGTTGTTAAGGACAGAACTCGGGCAACAGCCTCACCAGATGTCCCAGAATATGATAATCAGGAGGAATTTAAAAGTAAGTCTGATGATGAGAATATGACACCCTGTACATTCAGATAAATGATAACTGGGAACAGAACTTAAATGAGTGTGATGAAGGGATCATAAATCTTCCCATTTACCTTCCATTCCACACCCCCGCTATTCATCAGCTCATAGAGAAGAAAATAGGAGGGAGCCCCTCCCTGGAATACTAGAAGCTGGCACAGGGCCAAAATATCTATGGCCCCTCCAGAAATAACTCCAGATAATAGGCCTTCTCCAGCGAGCACTAGGATAGGTATTCTGAGTCTAGGACAAGACCACCAACAATATGCTAATGTATAGATGGAAGTGAAAAACATGTTAAAACATTGGGGGTATATAATCAGGAGCACAGATGGTCAAGAAATGGCTAGATACTGGAGTGAAATAAAAGGAACAACCCAAAGTGCAGATGTTGTGGCAATATCAGAAAAATCATATAACAATAGTAACGGATAATTATTACCGACAACAAGTAATTGTAACTGACTTACCCATCTGGTTAAGCAATGAGTTTTGGACATCAAGAAATGACAAAGTAGAATTTCAAGGTGACTGCATGATAATGCATTTGTTTAAAAATCAAAAGCAATATGTGTTCATCAGCACACCCATACTAAGACCAATAATGGAGATTATTGGAAAGTAAATATGGATGTCGACCGCTTAGTACAAATGAGATGAGTTATAATTCCTTAGCGCTGCAACCTGATGATGGAGTTCAGGGCAGCAATAATAAGTGGGGTATGTGCATAGGCCCATCATCTGGATAGTGGACATCCAGCAGCAACAATACTGCTCACCCTCCTAAAGAAACAGGATCTAGGAAACACTTAGGGAAATCAAAATCCCAATTTCAAAGTGTGAACCTCACCAGGGTTCATGGGAACACAATAAAATCCACAATACCTTGGAGTTCAGTGGCTATGGACACCGGAGGACCCTTACCATTAGCTATGGCTGGAGAACATTGGTACTTCATAGTGCTAGTAGATATGTTCAGTGGGTACTGTATGGCACAATCCTGTAAGGACACCTAAGTGGTTCATGTTGTAAAAATGTCTGACTTGGATTGCAAAGGAGCCTTTGCAGAACTATGAACCGATAATGGGACACAATACTCAAATAAACAAGTTGGTGCATGGTGTCATGCAAAAATGGTAAAGAGAGTGTATGCACCAGTACATACCACACAAGCAAACAGATTGGCTGCGTGAGCAACAGAAAAGATCAACAAGACAATATCATTTGTCCAAAATGATAAACTATGGGGAACAAAATGTACTGATCTGTTTACTGATCAACCATACTCCCAATACTTGAAACCAAACCCCAGCAGAAAACATCTCAAAAACCTGTATAGCCGGACTAACCTGGTGAGAACAAAATTACTAATATTGCCTGTGTAACAAAGGTGGGAGACTATGGTTGCGTTGTGCCTAAATGGCTGGCTACCCAGTCCCCCTAACCAGATGACTTTAGGGTGGTCAGGGTGAGACATGGAATCTTCTGTGGCAGAGGTGATCAGCATGTAACAGCGTACCACAGGAGACTGGTTTTGAATGTGTGAAGGTGATCAGAAAGGCCTGATACTGTCCACCCTTGCTGTCTTGCCAGGTGGGCTCTCACCGCCATTGGGATGCCCTCCCTCCAAAGCCATTCGGGCGCGGAGTCACTGGCTTGGGGTTGTCTCTCTGTTGTGCACTTGTGCAATTGGGCTGTTCTCTGCTGGCAATACTCGGCCCTCATTCCGGATGGTTGCGGTTGTTGGGTGTCCCTTTGGTTGATGCTTGGCAATGTGGGTGGATTGTTTTCCTGGCTGTTGGGCCCTGTCCAGGGCCTCCCCCAGATAGGGCCACAGTGTCACTGGACCCCTCTGTCTCAGCCCCAAGGTCTTATGCTGCTATATTTTTGTGCTGGGGGAGTAATATCAGTTCTCCTTCTCCACTATAAATCCTTGTAGATCTAAGGAATGCCTTTTCAAAATGTTCTCTGTCTCCTGCCATTTTGACTTAGGAGGACATGAGATCTTGGCCCACACCTGCGGAATACCAGGCTTGACTCGTTGCTGTCCCTATCCAAAGTCCTCCTGGTTGTGTTGCAGATCAAGACGATACCTGTCGGGAAGGGTGGGTCCCAAGAATCACACTCAGGGTGGATGTCCAGACCTCAGGGGAAAAGGAAAGTGGGTAACACACTACGCTGTGAAGAACTGACATCCTGCAGCGCCGGCAAGTTTCCCCTTCTCAAGAAAGCACATGTACAGGCTTGTCTGACATTTGCCAATGATCATCTGAATGATTTAGAGGAGAACTGGGTGATTGTGGTAAGATGAGACCAAATTCAACTTGCCGTGTTTGGACGAGGAGCAATACTGCCTATGACCCCAAGAACGCCATCCCCACCATCAAACATGGAGGTGGAAACATTATGCTTTGGGGGTGTTGTTCTGCTAAGGGGACAGGACAACTCCACCGCATCAAAGGGACGATGGACGGGGCCATGTACCGTCAAATTTTGGGTGAGAACCTCTTTCCCTCAGCCAGGTCATTGAAAATGGGTCGTGGATGAGTATTCCAGCCTGACAATGACCCAAAACCCACGGCAAAGCAACAAAGGAGTGGCTCAAGAAGAAGCACATTAAGGTCCTTATGTGGCCTAGCCAGTCTCCAGATATGAAATTGATTATTGGTGAAGGAAGGGAGAGGATCAAGTAGCTTAATTGGTAGCTAAACTGTCCAGACAGAAAAAAACATTAAAGGGGGACAATGTCATGACCTATGCCAAAAGGTTGAACTTGAATGGGGCTCCTCAGGGGTAGACAACATACTGAACAGATTGGTTGTAGCTAGGAAAAGGGCTTTGAGTAAAGTGGATCAGTCCTCCGAGGAGACTCAACCTATTCTGACTAAATACCCAGATATGTGCAATGGGGACAGCCATATCCCTGAGTGATCAATCGTGTCTGATTCCGTAAAACTTGCCCCTCTTGCAGCCTTTAGTAATATAGTGGTCATAAGTAGTTTATGTAGGGTATATTCTGTCACTTTGGTGATGTATGACCCTGGTGGGCGTGTCTTCAATTTTGATTTGACAGATGGGTGGGACTTCCGGTTTGCTGGGTGGGACTTCCAGTGTGACGTATGAACTTCCTGTTTGATGTGTGTTAGGGTGGGATTTCCAGTGTGACGTATAGACTTCCTGTATGTTGTGTGTTAGGGCAGAACTTCCAAAATGCTGTATGCATATCTTGAGACTTGTGATTTATGATTGCATTGATGTGTCCATGTTTAATACTTTACAATGCTTGATAAACACCCCGGACAAATGTTATGACAGTTTTATCAGTTATGATATGTTTGATGTTTAACAAATGGGTCTGCGGGTTCCGGAATGTTAAATTCCCAGGCAATAAACAAGTGTTATCAGCGGCAATATGCTTGGTGTTTAAAAAAAGGGCATCAGGGTTCAGCAATGTTAAAGACAACAGATGTCCTACAACCGGTGGGTGTTAACCTTTCATGTTTTACAATGTGCGTGTAGCATGGTGTTTTTCCACAAGCCCAGAATTACACGCAGGAAACGTGCTTTTTTGTGTAAGATATAAAGATGCGGTCAGGGCTTAAGGTTTTGGAGTGTTTCTGCCCATTTCTTATTTTAACAAGAGATGGGCCTTAAGATCAGATCTGCGATAGTAATGGTCCCTAAATAACCACTAGTAATAACTGTAGTATATGCAGGTTGAAGTTTTGTTATCCACCAAAGCACTAAAGTAAACAAACATCACATGAGCAATGCTATTATGTTGAAGTAACAAACAACCACATATTATGAGTAGGTTGATTGTATCGTGGTTTGGTTTAAAAAATAGTTAATAATAAAAACAATGAGTTTTGGTACATGTGTATGTATGAGCAAAATGGGTATTTTAAAGGAGCTGCAAGAATTTCAGGCAAGTACTGACTGTGTGTTACGTGTGACAACAATCTCCCGTATTTTTCATATGAATGGGCTATGAGGTAGGGTGGCAAGATGGAAGATGGAATGGCCTTGGATCATTGTATTTACCTGTCAGTGCAGATATCAGGGGGTACATTGATCCTGTTAGATCAGGCGCATATCATTACAATCCCTGTACAGAAAATAATTAGAATTCAGAAACGAGTTAGACCGATTTTGAAACCCTCAGCTCAAGAAAAGGGTGTTAAGAAAAAGAGTAGTGTGCAGGAGGTGAGCCGAGGGTTCCGGGAGTAGAAGCCAACTGCCGATCAACAATCTACAAACGGGTTGACCAGGGATTCGTTTCCGAGAATGATTACAGAACCATGAATCCTAACATTAAAAAGATCTGATCTCTGATACAGTCTAAACGACTTTCAGAAGGTCAGTATTTTCAAGATAAGGATAAATACTAGTTTAGCATATAATTGCTTTAGTAAATGATAGGGTAAAAGAAGCAGGTTGACCAGGAACCTGGCTCGGAGACGGATGACAGAAACCTGAGTCCTCGTCATAAAAAGACATGATCTCTGATACTGTCACGTCCCCGCCTCCGCGATCATGCGGAGGCGGGTCCTCGCATCCCTGAGCTGTGATCGCGCACCTGTTCGTCATCCACTCCCACACCTGTTCCCAATCTACCATCACACACCTGTTTCCACTCGCCTCATCACCAACAGTATTTCTACAGATCCCTGTCATCTCTTCCCTGCCGGATCAATGGTCTACGCTCGCATGTCATCGCTAGCAATTTACAAACCTACTTTCCGATTCCCTGTGTACCAACCGACTGCCTGTCCCCGACTACTCTGCCCGCTACCTGCCTGTGCCGTCGCCGCCATTTTGTGAGTCATCGCACTGCCTGTCCCCAACTACTCTACCTGCCACTCCCCCTCACCTCCCCAGTCCGTGCTTGGATCCTTACCTGTAACCGTGACCGTGAGGTAGAATCTAAGAGGATAACGCCTGGACTGTCAGAAGGTCAGCATTAGTTGGATGAGGATAAATACCAGTTTAGCTTAAATTTGGTTTAGAATATGATAGGGTCAAAAGAAGCAGGTTGACTAAATGTGTTTCCGAGAAGCATGATAGAAACTTGAGTCCTCGCCACAAAATGTTCTGATCTCTGATACTGTCTAAGCGATAACGCCTATACATTCAGAATGTCAATATTAGTTTGATGAGGATAAATACTGGTTTACCTTATAATTGGTTTAGTAAATGAGGTAAAAAGAAGCGTGTTGACCAAGCATTTGTTTTCTGAGGAAAGGTTATAGAAACTTGAGTCATAATATATCTGATCTCTGATACAGTCTATGCAGATAAAGCCTGGACATTCAGATAGTCAGCATTAATAAGGTTGAAATATGGGTTTAGTTAAGACTGGTTAAAGGTAAGCATATTTTCTGTATTATATGATTGTCAGGGAATGTGAGAGGGAGTCCAAGGTGATGGAGGCAAGTGCAGGGGTGCCGGGAAACATTTTAATGGGTAAAACAAAACAGTGCACTACAAAACAGAACAATATCAAAACTGGGAATAAAGGTAAACATGAAACATCAAAACCACAAACAAAACATCCAACATGAGACAGCAAACAATGACCGACAGGCAGAAAATGGCCAAACTAAATACACAGACTAACAAGGAGAACAGAAACAAGTGGGGGCAAAACACAGGTGAAAGGAATAAAACTGATTAACTGAAACAAGAACAGGAAAGACCAAACAAGGACATGACAAATCACGGACAAACAGAAAACATGGAACGGGACGGCCCCAACAGGTTGGGAGCGTAACAATGAGAGGGTCAAAAGATGCTGGGCTGACCAGAGATTTGTTTCAGAGGGATTATATTTGTTTCAGAGGGAGTCCTCACCCATAAATTGATCTGACCTCTGGCACTGTGTTGTGCAGATGTTTCACTGAGTGCTAGGAGGTTCGCTTAGAGCCAGGTAGGAGGGGAAGAGGCTTATAAGAAATGAGTTACAGCTGGGAAAGACCCACACCCTGGAGAGCACCAGACAGGAATCTAAATGGACTAATCAGTAAGTTTCACAACAAACTAGGAATTTGTTCTGTTCCATTAGTGCAGCAATTTTGTACACAAAAAATTAAAACTATAATATTAGTGGACTGAGCATAAAACCTGAGCATTAATAAATTACTAAAATATTTACAATGAATTATGTAAGGGGCAAGAACTGTCCAGTTGAGGGTTGTGTGTGCATGGAGAGGGGTTCTAGATTTGACCAATTGAAGATTGTGTATGTAGCGGGATATAGTCAGTTGGGCTCCGGGGGCATGTTCATGAGCCTTACTGCTGTAGGAAAGAAACTATTCTTGTGGCAAGAGGATTTGATCCTTATAGACCTCAACCTTCTGCCAGATGGCAGAGTTCTGAATAGTCAATTTCCAGGGTGGGAGGGATCAGCCCCAATCTTTGCTGCTCGCCTCCGCATCCTGGAGATGTGTAGGTCTTGTAGCCACGTCAGATTGCAGCCAATCGCCCTCTCTGCAGAGCAGATGATGTGCTGAAGCCTGCTCTTGTCATTGGCAGTGGCTGTGTTGTGCCCTTAAACAAGGGAATAGTAACAGGAGAAGATTAAGAGAACCACATGTGTAGCTCTTGCCTTCACTCATTTGTATTGAATCATTTTCAACATTGCATACAAAACTCAGACATTGATTTACATATTACATTTATATACTGAAATGTATCCTTAGTTTGTTAATATATTAATTCTACCATCACATGAACTAGGCTTTTACGGTGACAAACATTCACTTACAGCGCAAGTATGTGTGTGTAACACAAACTACCTTGAACACCAATGGTACAGTAACCACTAGAACATGGCAGGACCATGAGGTCTCCGACCGCTAGCATTCACATCATCTCAATTAGTAAGAAAATGTCCCAGTTTTAACAAGTGCAAAAAACGTCTTTCATTTGTCCAGAATCACAGTAACATGAGAACATAAATGTACTATCAACATGTTTGATGTCACAGTGCTTTGTGAATGGTAATTACCTTAAACAAGGGAATAGTAACGGGAGAAGATTATGAAAACCACACGTGTAGCTCTTGCCTTCACTCGTTTGTATTGAATGAGGAAGAGCAGCACGATCTCTCTCCTAAAGCCCTGAGACATTACCAATGGATTGTCGACCAATTAACCCACAGACAAGGATCTGCATTACCTATCTTTTCAGAATTACTCACAGTTACCACATAATATACATTCACTTTGCAAATATCTTTTCAAAATGAATTATCTATATTATTCGGTCACGTACTACTTTTCACAGCTGCAGCGTACCATAATGTGATGGTGGAGGTCAGGATAGATTTTATGATGGCAGTGTAGAATTGTACCATCATAGTTTTGGGCAATTTGAAAATGTTCAGCTGCCACAGGGACTGCATCCTCTGCTGAGCTTTCTTTGTAAGCGAGGTAATGTTCAGCTCCCATTTGAGGTCCAGGGTTATGGTGGTACCTGGTATACTGAGTTTGGTGTAATCCCTTCAAAGATGTAAAATCTAAATGAAAAGATCCCAGGGCAAGTGTGAAATAACCAAAGACGTTGGTCTCAACTGAGAATTATTAATTAAGAGGAGGTAAGTTGATCAAGTGATCCCAGAGGTAAAGGCCACAAAAGATTCCAAAATCTGCAACCTCCCCGCAGCTGATATGTATACCAAATAAAGTGTATTACAGTGTATTGCATTAGGGGATAACTAGGGGTCTGGAAAATATAGCGTTACTAGATGTAGCACTGTGTCCCTCTAAAATGTGTTTATTTGGTTTGTAGACATGCTATTTTCTAGAATACTTGCCTGCAATGTGCGAATGGAATAGATTTTGTACTAAAAAGCAATGTTTTTATTTACATTAATTTAGATTCTGGCTAATGCCTGCAACCATTGCAGTTACATAGTGCCCCATGATTTGACATGAAATTTATAACTCTACATGCTCTCCTGAGTATTTCCTACAAAAAGTAAATGTGGCACGTGGAAGTGTTTTTTCTGCTATAAGGCAATAGGTATTCTATTCTAAGTTGTTTACATTGTATTGCATTAGTCTCCGAGGAATGGGTGGAAAATGTAGGACTACTAGATGTAGCATACGGTGCCCCTCCACAACAATTTAATTTGGTAAGCAAACACTCTACTGACTTTTTGGACGATACATTGACTGCAGTGTGTAGAATACTGTCGTTATTTCACTTTGAGGCAATATGTATTTCATATATGGTCATTTGTATGGATTTGACCTCGGAATGTTTTAAAATCCCATATTTTATGGACATATACCTAAAATATGAACACATATAAATAATTGTTCATGTTTAGAGAGGGTTTGTTTGCAATCCATGAATTAGTACAATTGTATGCTACTTTTCAACTAATATGACTTTTATTTTGAAATATTCAAAATGTTCATGACTCTGAAGTGCTTTTTTAATGTTGCTCACAAGACCCTGATAGAGATAGGTCAACAAACCTATTAGCATCATACTAGCAACATTGGAGATCAGCAGCAACAATATGAATTTTGCCTTAAAAATAAAAGTCTGCGGTAAACATTAAATAATTAAAGTTCAAAGTTCATTTCTTTTGCAGCTTTGCTTAGTGCATATTGTAAAGATACTGTAAATGAATATACACATATAAAAAAAATCAACTAAAGCAAAATACTGTTTCAATAACACTTTACATGACATACATGTTATTATCAACCGTAAAACACTTCAGGGGTGATTAAAACAGCAGAGCGCATCAAAGAGCACATCACCTCTCTACGCAGAAAGGTGTAGGAGGAGCAGCAAATGAGTCATTACAGATCCTAGCCACCCATGCCATAGACTGTTTACCAAGCTGCTGTCAGGCAGAAGGTACAAGAGAATTCCTTCCAAAACAAACAGGCTACGGCAGTGGTTCCCAAACCTCTCCTGGGAACCCCCAGCCATCTCACAATTTAGTTTTTGCCCTGAACTAGCTTATCTGATTCAACAGGTAAGGGTTTGTGATTTGGGAATAAGTTGATTCAGGTGTGCTAGCTCTGGGATACATCTAATAGATGGAATGGCCCAGGAGAGGTTTGGGAACCACTGGGCTAGAGGCCAGTTTCTTTTCTCATGCTGTGAGTCTGCTCAATTCCTCTTCCCTTCCATTCATAGTCCCATGCAAACCTGTCACTTTATATTATGCTCATCTGCCAATTATATCATGCACACCTATCACTTTTACATTGCACTACTATGACTTTATCTGAAATACATATTGCCCTATACAGAAAATATGATTGAAAATCAAGGAGCATGTAGAATAGTTTTCTATCTATGAGGCCATATGCATCCCATGTAGAGCATATTAGAGTGTATTGCATTGGGGGCTAAAGAAGGTGTGGGACATTTTGTGTTGCTAGATGTAGCACACCATTCCCCATTATTAGGCAGCTTATTCTTACTCTAAACACTCTCCTGAACATTTCCTACAATGCATTCTCTGCAGCACATGTAACAGTTGAGGCAATGTGTATTCCACATTCATTCATTCCCGTTTGCAAAATGTTTATCTTGGAACATGTTTTAGAATTTTTTTTGTTGAAATGCCTCTTAAATTTGAATAAATATCAGTAATGGTTAATGTTAAGAGAGGTATTATTTTTTAAACAATTAATATATTCTATTTGTCAGTTTTGAACAAAAACGTTGGCCACTCTTATTTTTAAATGTTCTTGACCTTGAGGTGTTTTCTTGATGCTGTTCGCAAGTCAAAAATATTAGCGTTATGCTGTCAACATTATAGATTTCGTAGCAAAAATCTTCCGGTTTTCGGATTCTGCCTTCACAATAAAAGTCTGCAATAAAACGCGTTTTTAATTATATTACAATTATCTATTTTGCCACTTTGCTTAAGGTATATTGTAAAAATGTATTGTAGGAAATGTTCAGGAGAGTGGATAGAATGGTTGTGTGCAAAAAATGAAGGTGCATACTGTGTATTTGCAATTGTTGCTGGCATTTTACTCCACCCATCCAATTGGCCACAATGTAACTCAATGGATATTAAATATATATTGCCCTATCGAAAAAACACTAGTCTATACTCCGCCGTGAATGTATTGTAGGAAATGTTCAGGAGTTTCTATTGTGTGATAAAATGCAAAAAGATCAAGGAGCACTGCATATTTGCAATTGTTGCTGGCATTTTACTCCGCCCATCTCATTGGCCACAATGTAACTCAATGGATATAAAATATATATTGTCCTAAAGAAAAAAAACGGTTTTATACGTCGCAGTGAATGTATTGTAGGAAATGTTCAGGAGAGTCTTTAGAGTGATTATATCCAAAAAAAATCAAGGGGCACTGTGTCTTTGCAATTGTTGCTAGCATTTTACTCCACCCATGACATTGGCCACATTCCGATTTGTTGAATAGCCTTCAATTTAGATCAATTATTCGTTTTGCTAATGGAGGTGATAATCACCACTTGGTGATTAATTAACAATTCAGCCAACGATCTAATGTAGTTGTCAATAACTTAAACTTACTGGTCATTAGCCTGCTGGTAGATATTTTCATGGGTAGGTCTTTTCATGGGTAGGTATTCAATAGATTCTCATAGGTAGGTCTATTTGCAGAAAAAATTAGAGTCCAATCCTTACTGTGTAGTAACTTTACACTTCATTTTACAGTTGCTCAGAAAAGGATATAAAAAAAACATATCTTCCAGTAAATGGATACTGTGGCGATTCTTCATGCAAGTTAAAATGTTATATTGTTCTAAACAATGTGAATATACTTGATTTCCACGTCTCCTATTCAGGCAGTATTATACATTATGATAAAGATGGTATCAAGGCCAGACAATTTCGTGGTCCAGAGATGAGGAAACTTGCATTTTCATTAAATAATACTGCCCCATATAAAGTTCACAAGGAGGTTTTAGCAAATGCCAACCTCTGATGTTTAGCGGCTCAGAACAGAAGTGGCATGTTGCAGACAACTTCCCAGTTAAAAGACACTCAGTTCTTCCCTCCCATACAATTGAAATCCCATTTGTTGGCAAAAAGAAGGAGAAGTACAGATTGAGCTCTGTGATGCAATTCAGGTAAAACAAATCTACATGGGGACATTTCTGGTCAGTCCTGGATTTTGACACTTTTAGTATTTGGGCTGATGAGCAGTGGCGGAGCTAGACTTTTAAAACTGGGGTGGCAAAGGGGTGTCAAGGTATTATTTTGGGGGGTCAATATACAACAGTGGCCCCTCTGTGCAATGTTTTGAGTAGCAGTTAAGAGTAAGACCTCCCCAATTGTCTTGATGTAATTTTTATTTTTCTCAACTTGCTGTTTTCTATTCTCATTTAAGGCATCAAATATTGATTTCTCACTTTCCCTGCTTCTTTTGTATTCTGCCCAAGCATACATTGCATTTGCATGTTGGTCTGATTTTGAGTGAAGTTTAAAACCAGAATCTTTAAATAATGCCTTTTTTCCAGTTGGAAAACCCACATTCAGATGTAAAGGCAGATTCTGTGGAACCTGGGAGGCAAAAGTGGCGGCAGGCAAAGCAGTAACTCGCATTTTGACTTACAGAGTACTCTAGCCATGGATTGTCCTAATACCAACAGCTGTTGAATGACCTTGTAAATTTTCCAAACGGGGTTCGTGGAAATCTGGCAAGACATGGTTGAACAGGTTCTTCATCCTTCGATCTTGAGATGTCTTTAAGGAAAAATTAAATGAAATAAATTGTAAGTTGTAAGTCGCTTTGGATAAAAGCGTCTGCTAAATGACTAAATGTAAATACCACAGACACTTTTTATTATACTTGATCAAAAAGTGAACAACACTAGTCTACATCATGGCTATTATACTGTTAATGTTTTTGTACATGACTAATGCACCTACCACTTGGTCCTTTTGGTGCACATGTGATGCTTGAGCTGGGTGTGGGGAGTTCAGTGCATTGTTCTTCCTTTTCTATTAGGACTGACTCGCCGTCTTCCTCATCACTCGTAGTAATAACCGTCTCAGTCTGGTCTACTTCTGAATCTGAAGTAATTCTAAAAATTATCATTGGATATTATACCATAATACTTTAATGTAATGAAAAAATATAATAAAGAAAATCATCACACAGTCTGAATTTAAGACACAATTTACTGCCTCTGCTCACTGCTCTGACCTGCTGGTGACACACTGGGTTCTTGTGTGTCATCATCTTTCTCTTCTTGACTTCCCTGTCCACCAACACATGGTTCAC
>JACXGJ010009308.1:0-19285 GCA_016801105.1 Esox niger
TGTGTGTGTGTGTGTGTGTGTGTGTGTGTGTGTGTGTGTGTACCGGGTTGAGTTTGTATTGGATCCATCAACAGTCTCAGACAGCTGTGTGTATCCAGACTTGAAATGACTGAAGTCTGACTGTCTGTTCTGTTGACAGTTGGGCTGATCCAGAGCCCCTGCGCTGCAGCACAGGTAAACTGGATGTGTGGCAAAGTGGCTATAATAACCGGTAGAACCTCTGACGGTCTGGCGTCCCAGCAAGTCGGCTGGTCCCAGTGGGTTATGGGAAGGAACTAACGGGCCACGGGGGGGATGAGTTGTGCTTTTACTCACTGTGTCGTTGTCACATTAACTATTTACTGATGCTGTAGCTCAGGCCAGTTTGGTCCACACCTGTCAGGCCAATCTCACATGACTCCTGTGGTGTGTATATACAGTACCGGTCACATGTTTGGACCCATTCACGTGAACTACCGGTACTGAATATACGTCGGGTTTCTTGTCTCCGTCTCTCGCTCCCACACATTGCTTTAAATAAGATGACTAGCCACAGATTTCCCGTCACGTTGACACGTCTCCATTCTCTCTACCCTTCCTCGGTCTTCCTCTGCAGTACAAAGTGGTCGGAGCGAGAGGAAACGGTGAAGCGGTCCAGTCACCGACCGAAACACACCACGTTCAGGACAGTGCGCCCTTCTGAAGCTCCTCGCTCTCCCATCACCTGGACTGTGACATCACTATGCGCCTCATCTCAGAGTGACCCCTTGACCCCTGACGTTCGACCTACGTTACTCTTCCCCTCCCGACACCACATGCCATTACTCACCACTGCCTCTCTTCACCCGACCCCTGCTACAACCCCACACTACATTGACCCCTAACCCCTAGGCCAGGGCTACGCAACCTACCATCCACTGCTGGCACCAAGTGTTTTTGATTTGATCTTCCTGGAAGACGAAGTGCTGACCCCTGTGACCCTCCAGAAACTGAACCCATGTGGTGATTTGATTGGCCTAGATGTGTAGAAGCAATATGGCCACAATGTGTCTTTTCCTGTGACACGGGAAGGTTCCAGAATATCTTTAAAACCTAAACAAATGAATGGCTAGGTTGTTTTGCTGCCATATTGCTTTCTCATATCCTGTCTATTCCCTTTAGATCTACACAGGCGCTAGGGGTTAGGGCCTAGCATCGATTTGTAACTAATCCTCACACCTCCCCCTCTCGCCTATGAAAAAGCATGTTCATATCTCTACTCCTTGTACAAATACAAACTAGCGCAAAAGAGGTTTCACACCATCTGATCACCACAGCTTGTAAAAAAAATCTGTTAAACCATTTTGTATTATAAAACTATTTTACACTGCTTTGCATAAGGTTTTTACATAACTTTTATCTATATAAATATATGAATACATATTATAAACCATACTGCCAGTTGGCATTCATCATCACCTAATGTGGAGGAGTCTCAATCAAGGAAGTGATAAGTACCCACTCTGACTATAGCTCTGATCTCCGTTTTGTACCCTTGTAGCTTTTAAGTTCAGTCCTCCCCCATACTGGCTACAACGTAAAGCAATGCTTTGCAGTAGAATTAGTTAGCTACCTAGCGAATGGGGAAACTCGTGATTTGACCTAAAACTTTTTCACTCTCATTGCTTTGTCTTACATTACTTCGCTGTTACATTAGATATATTTGTCTCTTTATTTTTGTCACCTTACGTTGTAGAGTCGTGTTTTAAAGGGAACAGTTTCCTCTGAGTCTGTTCTCTAGCCTCCTGGGGGTTCCCCCCCGCTACTCCCTGGCTTGAGAAGCACCCAAACAGACAACTTTGTAAACACACTCCCATATGCCTCAACTGACCACACACACACACACACACACACACACACACACACACACACACACACACACAGCCTGATGATGTCCACTGATGTGATCACCAACACTTCCTGTTCGGCCACTGTGCTCTATTTCAGGCTCTTTTTAGTATGATAAAACACGCTGTGACCTTAACGCGGTCTTCAGCAGTCCCATGTGATGATTGCTGCTGGTTTTGTAGCGCTGATTTATTTTCAACATTTAAGTTCTTATGTAGGATGTATTAGCATGGTTTTTGCCTGATTTAGGGTATTCTGTTCCAATCAAGAGAAATCTTTTCATTGTTTTCTTTTTCCTGTTGGGACTGTGTAGTTCAGTTGGTTATATTTAGAAAATGTTTCTGAGTATCCTCTCTTGGGTGGAGTTCAATTAAATAGGGGAATTTTGTATTTAATTGCCATCTGTAAATTGTTGCCAATTATTTAATCTTTGCCTGCTACAGCGCTCTTTCAAATGAGTTATTAGTCATGACATAGATGGTTTACTACTGTCTGGATTGGTTTCCCACACAGGTTAGGCTGCTTTTCTGACAAGCATCCCTGTTATGATTTTGTTTTACTACAAAAATATCCAATGTGGTTGGTTGAAAGATTTGTTTGTGCCTGGATAAAGAAAGATTTAGGCTTCCTGTCTGAATGCAACATTAGAAACAGAACCTCTTGAATATTTTTTTTTCTCCAGGGCCTAGCTTAATCTGTATGGGAAACATTCTCTTAATGGCTGGATTGTGACAGGCAGCCCAGTTTCCTGTTTATTGGGAAATTATTAGACTTTATTGGTCAAAATGCAAGATGTTGGCCAAAGATCAGAATTTGGTTGCCGGTCCGAATGCAGTCCATTTGAGATGGTTTTTGTTGTCTGGTTGACATTGCAATGAGGAAAAAGGCAGATAATTTGTGTATAATTGCACACAAAAAATGGGGTAAAATATTAATTTTTGGGGCACTGTGACTGAATTTGTTTAAACAGATTGTTAGGGGCATTTGCAATGTGCCAACCATGCCAATTTAGGGAATGAAAGTTTGAATATATAGCTTTATTTAGGCCTATTAGTAGACATTGAAGGGATCAGATATTAGGGTGGATGAGTTAAACGTGAAGGAAAAAACAAGTTTGTCGTATGTTCGGATATCAATAAAGCATTCCTTTAAACAGAGTGATGTTGTTTAGCATAATTTATCAACATGTTGACTTTAAATTATTATTATATTACTTTTGAGTGTATACATTGATCAGCCATAACATTATAACCAATTTTTCCCCCTATGTACCCCTGACCCGTCAAGGCATGGACTCCACTAGACCTCTGAAGGTGGGCTGTGGTACCTGGCACCAAGACGTTAGCATTCTTAAAGTCCTGTTAGTTGTGAGGTGGGCCTCCATGGATCAGACCTGTTTGTCCAGAACATCCCACAGATGCCCGATTGGATCTGGGGGATTTGGAGGCCAAGTCAACACCTTGAACTTGTTGCTGTGTCCCTTAAAACATTCCTGAACCATTTTTGCATTGTGGCAGGTGCACTATCTAGCTGGAAGCGGACAATGCCATCAGGAAATACCGTTGCCATGAAAGGGTGCACATGGTCTGCAACAATGCTGAGGTAGGTGGTACGTGTCAAAGTAACATCCACATGAATGACAGGACCCAAGGTCTCGCAGCAGAAAATTGCCCGAAGCATCACACTGCTTCTGCTGGCTTGCCTTCTTCCCATAGTGCATCCTGGCTCCATGTGTAAGCAACACATGCACCCCGCCATCCGCGTGATGTAAAAGAAAATGTGATTAATCAGACCAGGCCACCTTCTATTGTTCTGTGGTCCATTGTAGGCGCTTTTAGCAGTGGACCGGGGTCAGCATGGGCACCCTGACTGGTCTGCAGCCACATATGGAACACGATGCACTGCGTGTTCTGATGCCTATCAGTACCAGCATTAACTTATTCAGCAATTTGAACTACAGTATCTTGTCTGTTGCATCGGTCCACACGGGCCTGCCTTCACTCCCCACGTGCATCAATGAGTCTTGGCCGCCCGTGACTGCAGTTTGATGTGGCCTTCAGTTGCCTTCCCAAGACCACAGAGATCGGGAATACTGACCTCGAAGACTTGGAAAGGAACTAGAACTGGGTTCCCCTGTTTTTAGACCTCAGCATGTCAGGGTAAGAAAAGGTGAGATTTTCTAGAAAATGCTTTGTGAATACAATGTCCAGGGGAGTCTAATCTGGTTTGGTTATGTCCTTGAGGCCTCATTTGTTGTTTTTGTTCTTGACATTTGGTTTGTGTAATAACACCATGGTATATCAGCTATTATACAAGTCTTAATTGTGTCTAAAATGTGAGACTGAAGGCACAATGATTTTGCAAGTGGTTTAAATGTGGATATTTAAATAAAGTGCCACCACAAACCATACAACAACCGGTTTGATCAAATAGACCGCAAACATTTTACTGATGTAAGCAAGTTTTTAAAATGTTCTTGTCAAATGTATCTGTGCTTGTGGCCAATTTGAGGTCTACAATATAGAAGTTATCTTCTGTCCCCTCAGCTATTTGTAACAGAAATATAACTATGCTTTGTAGGGCTGAGTTGCTGATCCCTGGCCTTAACTGTAATTCGCATTCAATTATCTGTCTCGGTGGCGTTAGGTATGTCACTCAAACCGGTTACAACCATAAACGAAGAATTTGTAAATCGGATGAAAAGACAATCATTCCCTGACCGGGAATCGAACCCGGGCCGCGGCGGTGAGAGCGCCGAATCCTAACCACTAGACCACCAGGGAAGGTGAATCATATTGAGAAATTTTTACTTCAAATCAATATTGAATAAACTTCATTGTTTGTGAAGAAATCTTGTTTTATTTATTGATTTCTAAAAGTTTGTTGCAGAATTCCCAATTTTTCTCAAGCTGTAACACAAAAACCTCAACCAATCGACAGCTCGCGACATTGAGCTGTGAAATAACTGCTTGAGTGGCAGGAGTGTTCTGAAATTCTAGCCCCGCCCAGTCTCGCCACCGTAGAGTGTATAAAAGGGTTCGCCACCCCTTTCTCGCTAGAAATTTACTGCAGACATTTTGCAGGACGTTGGAGGGTTATATTTACCCAAAACTTATTTTCAAATGGGCCCCGTCGCCTAGCGTTTACTCCCCGAGCCTCGCCGATTAAGTTGGGTGCTATTAAACATCAGCACGTCTGGGTACAAAAAGGTGAGATTTTTTAAAATTCATTATGTCGATCATGTCATGGAGAAAAATGGTAATGTGCTTGGAGGCCCCCATTGCTGTGTTTGGTTTTTGACATTTGCTTTGTGTGAGAACACCACGAAGGCATCGTGATCTCAGCCTTACCGTGATATTTTCACACAATACGTTCCTCTTGTTGCGTGACGGTACTTATTTATCCCGATAGTTACCGTTTACTATGCTTTTTTTCTATTTATACAACGAATGGACGTCGCCATGTTCTTCGAGCAAATGTGAACTACTGTAGCTAACTAGCTAGCCCGTCAATCTCGCAAAATTGTAATTTCGCTATATTCATTTATTTAATTATACATTTGAATTAAAACATCAAGAAGCTATAGTATAGCAGTAGTTATTTTGCTTTCACCAGAAATGTAGAATTTTTGCTCGACGTCGACAATTTCTTTAGTTAACTTGTATTGGTCAATTCCTAAATCTTTCTAGCCAGTAGAGCTGGAAAGCTCAATAGATTTCATGAACCTCAGATCTAAGATTTGAAAATAGTTTCCAATGTTAAACAGTGCTTTTTTTTTTTATTTTTATAAACTTTGCCTTTCGCATACAATACGAAAATGTTTGTTATTGTTGTTGTCAAAAGCCTAGCAGTGCAGCTACGTAGCCAACCATTCATTTTAATCATAATTAAGGTCGTTTGCTTTTCTGTCTCTTTCAGGGTTTCCATCTCACTCAAGATTCAACAAGATCTAAAGAATGGCAGCGATCAATGCTGGCGGTTCTCTTGTTGCTACCCATGACTACTATCGAAGTGAGTAGCTCTTCGGCCTTGGCAGGACTTCACTTGTCCTTAACTCACACTCCGTCCGGATTACATCATCTGAATCTGTCACGTTCGCAATATTCCATTATTCAGCTCTAGCCGCGTTCGCCATGTCGTTATTTTGTATTGACTGCTCAGAAAACTATTTGACTAAAGAATTAAGATCAAAGATATATGGCCTCCGGTACAAATTATTTGTGGTCCTTAACTTTCCGTGTTGTTGCCACTTTCCCAGGGCGCATTGGCTCCACTTCCAGCAGTAGCAGCTCCTGTGGTAGTTCCGAGTTCAGTGGAGAGGTCATTCCACACCACCCAGGTATGTAAATGTGAGGGCTTGATGTGACCGGACCCTGCCATGTTATTTCATGTATAGATGGCTGAGTTAAGTGTCATTACAGTCATGGGTCTAGGAAGGACAGGAAGTGCGTTCTGAAATTTTTCTGGCCTGGTGGTTATGGATACTCTGGGATTTCCTCAGTTTTGCGTCAGCTCTGTCGCTACATAGTGTTGTGGTGAAGGTGTCTGTGTCGGATGTGAGGTGTATGTCACTTCTATGCTGGACCACTTCAGTCTGCTCTGACGGTAGCTGTACACAGGCAGATAATTGCTTATCTTTTACGGGGGGGGGGCTGTTTCAACTGCTTGAGTTGTGTTGGGTCGGATCAGTGGGGTGGTTTCAGAATTTGTCAATGGTCAGTCAGTGACTTGTCATCTAGAGCTTTCTGTAGACAAGACAGGGTATTCTATGTACCAGTCTCAACAGTATGTTACTTGTCCTGGTTTGACAAGGAGTGGAATGTCCTGTACCCAAAATATCTACAGACTTCTCCTATGACATGCTTAAGCAATTAGTGTTCTATATACTATATTCAGTCTCAAACAAACTATTCTTAGTGTTTCCTTTTTGGGGGTTAGGTTTAGGGTTTCAGGTTGTCTGACTTTCCCCTGTGACCCATCCTCAGGTCTGCCCAAACAAGACGCCGGGCACTGGTGGTCCAGTTTCTTCTTCGGGAAGCCGAACCAACCGGGAATGACCACTCTGACTGAGGAGGCCCAGCAGAAGTAAGTTTCCGTGGGTGGGATCTGATCGTCACAGCACCGGTAGCTAGCGCAGATCGCGTCCGGATGCTGTGTCAGACTGAAGGGTCGTAGGACTTACTTTGGCCACGCTGTGAACTGAGGTGGCTGCCGTGAAATGTTTCCTGGTCCTTAATTGGCTGTTACCTCGCGTCCTCAGTTTCCCCCCCGGTTGTACAACCGATGTGCTTGTCGGTCTCCTGTGTTAGTGATTAATCTACTGTGTCGGGCGCCCCTGGCAACTTGACTCTGACGCCACGTCTCCCTCTCTTTCAGGGCGGCGGCCATGGCTCTTACCAACGGCCAGGTGACCTGTGTTGCCAAGGAAATGGTGATGAAGAGGCAGGTCGCCGACAGCGGCAGCTCCGAGCCAGGGAGTCCAACCCCCTCCTGAGTGGGGGACCAACGCTAGGAGACGGCGGCAGTCCCCAACACCCCCCCCCCCCCCCCACCACCACCTATGCCCTTGCCTGTTCTGACTGCCACACTAGTTCACTATGTGGCGTGCATGCTCGTCATATTGCTCCATGCTAGGCAGTGTGCTAGTGTAGCTCTTGGGACAGACATCCCCCTAAAACCTGATCCCAAATGGCACCCTATTCCCTGTTGTAGTCCATTATTTCTAACCAGGGCCCATAGTGGTGTGTTAAATATAGGGTGCAATTTGGGATGCGTATGACTGTTCTGACCTCCACACTAGCGAACTAGGCAGCATCAGGGCCCTTTACACCTTGTGTTAAGTAGCAGGCTGGTGTGGAGGCTGGGGCGGAGCTTGTTTGGTTTGTCTTAATATAACGGGCTGCCAATGAATGTTGTGTTTTTGGTACTTGTGTTTTTATATCTGACCAAAATGAAAATGTTTTTTTTTTTTTTTTTTACATTTAAGCACTTGTTTGTAACATCGTGGTGCATATACAACTTTTGTTAAAACTTTTCCACTTTGTCACCCTGTGATTGCAGATGTTCAATAAAAGTAGCTTCACACAGCCTATCAGCATCTGGTTTTCTTTAATAGGAAGTAAGACTCTGGCTGGTCTTTTCACTGTGCACTTGGCATGAAGTCCATAATGCTGGCTAACTGGATATGGGCCTTGGCAGTACCAAGCACAGATCTGACTAATGGGATGTTCAGTCTCATGAAGGCCTCTGGGTAATGGCCATGTCTACACAGCTTGTGAACTTCACAACTCCTTCCTTGGTAGTTACTGGGTCTCATGGCTTCACACCTGCTGCCCCTCTTGGGTTTCGTGTGCTTTTCAATGGGGATGAGTCTCTGCAGTTATCAAACCATAGACCTGAGAAATGGGTTTTGGCTGCTCTTAAGGTGGCATGTCTCTAACTGGTTCATGTGTTCCCTGTCAATGCTGCTTGGAATACAACCACATCATGCCTTGCTTAACTGGAATCCCTGTAGGCTTGACTGGATGTGCTCAGGGGTTTTCTTGTATTGTCTTGTAGCAGAGACTGCTGATGGGCTACTTCATTGAGTTGGCTACATTAATTGCGTGGTTGTTTCACATGGCTATATTACTGTACATTCTATGCACAACTCTCGGTAAGCGTTCATGCTCCATTAATAATGTGACTCTGGTTTTAAGACTGGTGTTGCCATTGAGCAACAGAATTGGTTTAAGACCCAGTTCACCCACTCTGACACATTTTTCAGTCTGGGGAAAAAACACTCCTGTAACGATCTGCTGGTTTTATTTGTGTGGGTGCGTAAAACAGGATTCTTCAGAGACCGTTTTGCTACACAATCACACGGTACATATGTATGTGCACTGGTTCATGCTTTGAATACACCTTGGTGCAGGTTGCCTTGTATGTTCATAAACTTGGCATATTTGAACTGTCTCAGGGGACTCTGCAATCGACGAACCAAGCGCTCCTATCCGTCCACATACCGGAAGGCAAACAACGTAAAGCAAACAACCTGCACCGCTTTCCAGACCATTGGTTATGGAGCGAACACCAAAGGAAAAAGCGCTTTTTAGACTAAGCCTTTTTTCCGGGTCACTGGGTTGCTGTTTTGTGTTTGGGAAAGCCCCAGAGAGAAGGGAGTGGGAGACCGAGGTGAGCTGTGACCCAAGTAACACACTGTCTCTACAGCGTAGTATTTTCCATGGAAACTGGCCCAAAGTCGTGGACTTTGTAGGAAATAGCATTCTACATAGGACACAACCAGAGAAACCTTCTCCCAGAGAAAGAGCGAGAGTGTCCTTTCTGCTGAGTCTGTTGTATTCGTCCATTGGCTGTCCCCCCGGCTCTCAACGCAGCAACAGGCCCCTGCTAGAACGGGATTGGACGGTGGGCATTGTGCAACAGATCATATTCAACTGTCACGCCCTGCCAAAAGGAAATACCACCAACCTCGGGTTGTGCAGGTCAACAGAGGGAACAGCCCGTTCCTACAGTACAACTGCCAGGAGGATGAGAAGAAGAGAGGGGGGGGGGAGGGAAGGAGTAGGAGAGGACAGGAATAGAGGAGAAGGAAGGAGGAAGAGAGGACAGGAATAGAGAACAGGAGGTGCCAAGTTATGAAGGGTGTAAGAAATCAGAATTCTTGCATATAATAAGACAATACAAAAAACATGTCCTCCATGATCACACTGGCTTGATCAGATCCACAGGTCCATAATTTTTGTGTTGAAAGGTCAGATGTGTTCGACCTCTTGAGTCTCTTCCTCTGGGTCACATGTTGAAGGGTGTGTCTCTACTTGACCCCTCGGCTGGCTGGGCTGGGGCGCTTGACCGGGGCTGTTTGGGGTGCTGGGCTGCCCAAAACCACACTGACCCACCATCCTTTGGATGTCCTTCTCGAGGCACCTGGGGCGGTTGGCAGAAACATTGGCAGTCAGTTTTTGGTTGAGATAATTCATTTAAATGATATACAATTCTGAGCTTTGTGCCATGAAGCAATTTACAAGAGCTGACTCAAGCAGTAGAAAAGGAAGAGGTTGAATTCAGTCAGTTAATTTATTAATGATTTTAAATCGGTTAAAATTAAGAAAATCATCAACACCAGAAGCTGTTCGAAGAGAGTGATGTTTCAGTCACCTGGTTGTGTTGTCATGGTTACCCAAACTGTTACATGCTTTTGTTTAGGTTGTATTGTTGGCCAATCAGACTGCTTTGGTTGTAGTATCGACCAATCAGAGACGCTGTAGACTGAAGAAGGCTTTGTCCTCTCTGTAGGGCTTAAGCCTATGGAAATGATGTAAAAAAAATAATAATAATTATCAGTAAATATCAAAGATAATGTAGGTTGTTGTTCAAAAATAATTTTGCATTTTAATTTCATTCCTGCCATCTTTCTACCTACAAACATGCTCATATAGGCTATACTGCAGAATGTAGTTCAATGTAAAACATCTGACAGGTTAAAATCCTAAAATTCCAGCCTGGTAAACGTGATAGAGCCGGAATCCAACCTCTGGGGTTGTAAAGCCAAACAGCAGACCCAATGACAGTCAGTGTAGTTGTGTACTGCCCAGCTGTGTGTGTATTTGATCTGTTGATGAGTGGTTTTGAGGTTTCCCCTCTGTTCAAAACAGTTTTCTTAAATGTAAAAAAATACAAGCACTCATTCCTGCCTGTGTGAGAAGTTTCCCTGGTAACCTCAGCTCTATTAGCAGTTTAGCATACATTTGAATTTCCAAACAAACCGATATAGGAGTACACATAGTGTGACAGGTCAAAAGAAAAAGTGCAGAGGTTGACACAAACTCTTCATGAATGTGAGACGTGTCCCGTCACTCTCTTCATCAACTAACACACACACACACACACAGATTTTTATACAAGTTCAATATTTGCACATGGCAGGGGCAAAGTTAAATGGTTGAAGTTTAAAAATAGGATTTCTGGTTACTTCTGTAGAAGTGGTTGCGAGCCAGAAGGCAGGCGGGGGAGTTGACACTAGTCATGGTTCTTCTGGTCAAGGGTCCACGGTTCAAATCCCTGAAAAGAGGGAACATGCTTGTGAGACGTGGGCAAACAGAATCATGGATCTCTTATTTGACCTTTGAAACTGTTTGTTTAACCTACAGGACAGCTACATCTGCAGCTATTTTCAGCCATTTGTTTTAACATTTTGGTTATTTAGCAGTTCTTATCCAAGTTCTTATCTAGGATGACAATCAGCAGATTGAGCTAAACAAGGTAAAGGGTCAGCAAAACAATCACTTTTGACAGAATTACATATAAACATAATTGACATACATAATTAAAAGACTATTCACAATAAGTGATAATCATTCTTCAATATTAATTTATTACTTAACATTACTTTAATAAAAACCTTGTTATATGAGTGTGTTCCAGTTTCGACACGACAGGTATGAGTACTTGATCTTGGAAATACATCTTTGTGTTAATTTGCTACTGAGCAGTAACCATGACCTTCAGTCGTTGTTTCTGTAGAACCTAAGAAACCAGAAGTATAATCTAATAACAAAAGGCTCTATCATCATTGGTAAAGATCCCCACCTGACTCACCACACAAGGTATGTTTACTGAGGAAACAGAGAAACATCACAATGGAAAATCTAACAGCAAACCCTTTGTTTATTCTTCCAAACAATAACATGAAATGACGTCACATCAGAGATCTGTTGAAAAAACAACTTCGGCAAAACGTTACAGGTATAATGAAAACACCTTGGTCCTCCATTCAATTTTGTGTTTATTATTCTGCAAAACGTCGTTTTTTGTGTGTTAAATTGTGTTCCGGTCAGCTCTAAGGGGTGTCTCTTCCAACATATCAGAGGGTGGTTCTGTTCTGATTGGTTCATATTCTCCTCCACTGAAAACTGGTGGAATGGATAGTGCTTTTAATGGTCCAGAGTTTCGGCGATCTCGAGGTCAATGCGAACCGGTACTTTGATGTAATGTCTTTACAATTTAGTTGTAAAGTAAAAAATAAAAAAAACATCGAACACACTGTCTCCTAAAATCTGGAGTCAACTGAGTAGGACACCAATTGCCCTAGAAAAAGGCTAAAAAAAGCATAGTGGTGTTTACTCAAGATTAAAGTTGTTCCCATGCAGCCAATCAATATTTGTGTTCTGTCTGATGCCCAGAAAAATAGTCTCTACTCTGCCACGTCTTTTTCCTGTTGGTCAAAAGTCTCTCAGCCGGCCTGCTGTTTTCACAAGGTTGCATAATAATTCTGGGAAAATTCAGTTCTGATGATAATTTCAAGCTGTTTTTCTATGAACAAAGGTACCCTCACTAACGAGACAGCGCTATGGTGATGAAGAAGAACGTTTCGATGAATGAATAAGGATTTATGAGAGGTTGAGAAGCTGATAATCTAACTGAAGCTATTTAAAACACACACGCAGTTTATCCGTAACCTAAACACTGAATTTGACAGACATGTTCAGGGTGGGCATACCATCTTTGTCTAATGCTAAACCTTTCCCCTGCTAAACCCTACACTAACCCAGTATACTCGGAGTTACCTAAATCAGTGCCAGCATGCCAAAATGACACCCTAGTCCCTTCACAGGCCACAACTGAAGACCAGGGTCCTATGGGAATAGGGATTCATTTGGCACGCAACTACACTCTTTGTGTACCCATTATGATCCAGAGGGTGGGAGATTAATTAAATACAAGCGGCAGACCAGAGGCCTGTGGCGGTCACTGAGTTCATGCGTGATCGAGTCCGCCTGCACGGAAATGTTCACACACGTTTCGGCTGGTGCTAATGGAGGAACGCTGACTGGCAGTATGAACGCCGGCCGGTAGACAATATGATTGTGCTGTTGGCACACAAACGCACACACAGTCAGAACCCCCAAAATCATATGCACATTCAATAATGACTAGGCATTATGTCAGTATGCGCCGCCCCTCGGCCCATGACGCCAAAGCAGGACCTAGCTAGCTGCTTCGTCCTCGACACTACCTGAAACATACCAATACCAATATTGTCAGCATGTGAACTTCGCCAAGACTCATAGACCAGTAGGCTATAGTACTGATAACATACAAAGCGTCATTGCAGCGGTCAAATTAGGCCTCCTAGAAAAACAACCTCAATTGTGAACACATCGTCTACAACATTTAACACACATTTAACGCTTTTTTCTTTCAGAAGGTGGACATGGAAAGTACGTATGCAGAAGATGAATGCAGCCCTAGCCAAGGCGTCGAATTTCAATCGCATTATGAAGCAAAACCTCCGCACTGTGAACTGAATTAAGTACTTCGTGTATGAAAATAATTTCAGGCAGCCATCAGTCAAAACAGGGCCCAGGTGAAAAAAAACGGGGCGCTCTATGCAGGGAACTGGTTGTCAGTTTTCAGGAGACAGCCACGCCATCTTAACCTCGTTCAAAATTTGTCTGGTTTGTGTAACCCTCACCACAACAAAGCCAAAATGGGGTGCTACACTTATATAAGCCGACTGTTATGTAGGGAATAGGTCGTGGCAGCTTGCCCAGACCAGGCCCTCCTGCCTGCACTGGGAACATTTGAACTGCGGACCGCAGACGCATAATTGTAAGTAGCTACTGCACTGCAAGTTATAAGGTTTCTACCGTTTTCATTGTTACGGTTACAAGGTTCTCCCAAAGCGGCGTAAGCTGACGTGTTTCAAATTGTGACTCGGAAAAAAACGTGACCAGAAACACGACACTGCACTTGTCTACGAGCGTGCACCTTCTGTGTTTCACGGTTTGAATACTAAACACGGGTTTGAATACTAAACACCCACTCGCTCTCAGCTGCGCGTGTCTCAGAAATCGTGGTGAGGTCAGCTGTTGATGCGGGGCTGCTCTCACAGTACAAGGCGGTGACTGTGTGACTGGTGACTGGCGGCTCCTTTGTTTTCTATTTTCTGTGGTCCACATTTTGATACCCATTAGAAGCGCCGTACTCTTTCATTGACCTACTTCTATTTTCGCCTCGCTCTTTCTTTCTCTCTAGACCCGGCACACACTTTATATATTTTTATAGACCAGCAGCAAACGTACCTTTTTTCTTTCGTGGTATTTATAATATCAATTATAATTTCCAAGATCAAGGGTTTTGGTCTGAACTACAGTACTAGAAAAAAAATAAAGCTGCTGACCATTTTCTGCACAACTTTTAAAACCCGGTTATCCAGGGACAGCTTCTATTAAGTTGATGTCAGTAGATACATTTTCTAATATAGAATTACATTTAAAAGTCGTATGAAAAGGGTTGTTTAATATTGTGGACATAACATAATTGTGTAAATGTAGTCTTGATAACATACTTATCAACAGATTCATAGTCTAAAAAGAACAACAAAATTGCTTTGACCTGGGTATTTCTTCTGGAAAATCTCATTAGAATCTATTAACAGTTCATGTAACTGTTCTAAACATGTTATAACACTTTACTACAACTGTTATACTTCACTACTAGCATTTTACTGATACTAGTTTACACAACAGTCTCCAATGCTTTGTTTTGATTGTTAGATCCATGGGCCCTCCTGACATTCCCGACCTCCGACCACCTATCCTGACCTTCAACCCCTCATCCTGGACAGCTGTGGATCGAGGTCAGGACTCTGCATCCAGCCCGGTTTCTACATCAGTTTGCTGTTTAGCACAAACAGGTCTGACACCAGGCTAGCCTTACGTGCAGTAGCCATGTAGCAGACATCAGATGATGAAATGTTTGGTAACCCCGGGTAGTTTTACACAAGCTAATCCTGGGAACTCTGTCACGCCTCAGCTATGACTAATCACATGGGCTGTATAGGAACTCGGACTGAGTTTTGATTGAGTATGAACATTCAACACACAGAAAGAAGACTCAAAAACGTAACGTAACAGAAACCTTTCAGTGATTTAGCGCTTATTTGAAGCAACATACAGAGTGCATCTTGAGATTGCCTGTATAGATAACCACATATTGAGTTCATTTTCCTCACTAAAGAAATCATCTCAGCGCACACAGAGCTGGTACCAGAAGAAATCATCTCAGCACACACAAAGCTGGTACCAGAAGAAATCATCTCAGCACACACAGAGCTGGTACCAGAAGAAATCATCTCAGCACACACAGAGCTGGTACCAGAAGACTAAGCATCTGAGATAGTTGGTTACTGAATCGTCACTCAAAGTTCTGAACGACACCCATGTCTTTAGTAAATGGTAATATTACTGGAACTAGTTTCTTATAAAGATCTTACCTTCTGATTTTTTGCCCTGCCTTTTATATCTTTTTCCCAGTAGAGTTGTGATTCATTAGATTAGTCATATATCCCTGAGCCGTGCAGGTCTGTGTAATTCATTATTTTTAGTGGACATTAGATTGTCTAAAGGAGTAGAGATTTAACCATCCAGACAGATTTCTTAAAACTTTATATTATCAACAGTCCCCCTGGAGAACATTGACACTCGACACCCGCTCTCTATTGGTTGCATACACCCTGCTGCCCCCCAGCCCCGCCCCCCAAGAGTATTTCTTAAGGAGCGTAGACATCTGTTTAAGTTTCTTTACTCTTTCTCTCTCTGTTCTGACATTTACAAAGAAAGCTGACAGTCTGCAGTTAGGTCTGTTCCAAACCGATAAGGAATGATAAGCCAGCAATTGCATAAAGGGAGTTGTAATAAATGACTGATAAGAAAGTAGTGACAAGAAGTGAATAGAAAGTAGTGTCTGAGTAGCAGAATACATTTGTGCGTGACATGAAGACGAGGAGAGAAGGAGAGAAGAGGAGAAAGAGACTTTGAAACAGTATCAAAGTTCAAATATTGGTTGACATTACATCAGAATGTACCATCTGTTTATCTTGATGGCAGAGTTCACTAGTTGGCTCATGTTGTCTGCAGCAGCCATGCGCCCCAGCTGACTGGTCTCTACAGCAGCCATGCGCCCCAGCTGACTGGTCTCTGCAGCAGCCATGCGCCCCAGCTGACTGGTCTCTGCAGCAGCCATGCGCCCCAGCTGACTGTTCTCTGCAGCAGCCATGCCCCCCAGCTGACTGTTCTCTGCAGCAGCCATGCGCCCCAGCTGACTGGTCTCTGCAGCATCCATGCGCCCCAGCTGACTGGTCTCTGCCGCAGCCATGCGCCCCAGCTGACTGGTCTCTGCCGTAGCCATGCGCCCCAGCTGGCTGGTCTCTGCAGCCCAGAAGGGTAATTCCTGGTTGGCAGCTAGGTGGAAGACCAGATGCTACTGGAAATGATGTTGTAAGGCCAGTAGGAAGCAGTCGTCCCTCTCTATGCTAGTGGGTTAATGCAAAATAAATGTACAACTGGATTGCAGCCAGCAATGCCAGCAAATTGGAAAAAGCTACATAAATCTGTTTAGTAGGTTAATCACTCTCTAGATTTATCTTTAGGAATGTTTATTTTAGTGATTTTGAATGAATTGCCAGTTAGGCTTAGTACGTCTTAATCAGGGTCGCATAACCTTTTCAACCATTGTGTTCTCTTTATTTCTCTTTCTGTCTCTCTTTCTCTCTAATTGTTCTTGTTTTCTTCTGTCTTACTTTCTCTCGTTCCCAGAGTTGTCGTGTGAAAATGTAACCCAAATTACAACAAAAACAAACATCAAACAGTGTATTTCTTGGGTCAGGCAGGGTATAACTTGGGTCAGACAGGGTATAACTTGGGTCAGGCAGGATATCATGTTGTTATGAAGGTCAGAGACATGTTATGAAGTGTTAAGGGGTAGTGCTAGAATTAGGCAGAGACATATGACTATGAAGGTCAGAGACAAGTTATGAAGGTCTGGGTCCTGTTATGAAGGTCTGAGTCATGTTTTTATGAAGGTCTGAGTCATGTTGTTATGAAGGGTTAAGGGGCAGTGCTAGGATTAGGCAGAGACCTATCACTATGAAGGTCAGAGACATGTTATGAAGGTCTGAGTCATGTTGTTATGAACGTTTGAGTCATGTTGGTATGAAGGGTTAAGGGGTAGTGCTAGGATTAAGCAGAGACATCACTATGAAGGTCAGAGACATGTTATGAAGGTCTGAGTCATGTTGTTATGAAGGTCTGAGTCATGTTGTTATGAAGGGTTAAGGGGCAGTGCTAGGATTAGGCAGAGACATATCACTATGAAGGTAAGAGACATGTTATGAAGGTCTGAGTCATGTTGTTATGAAGGGTTAAGGGTTAGTGCTAGGATTAGGCAGAGACATATCACTATGAAGGTCAGAGATACATTTTAAATGCACTGCTCAAACAAATGGTGGGAACATGTAATGATCACAGTAGAACCAAGTCCAGTCAAACTTCAGGGAATCCATATACAAATACTATGCAGAAACCCTCTCAGACTCTGACCCAGAAGCCCCCAGCTGTCTGGCCCTCTGACAGCTGCCCCGGGTTTCCGCAACTCTCCTCAGAAACAGACGTAGTAACAGCTGGGTGGTCTGACCGGGTGCTGAGGTTCTGTTCATGTTTCCAGACCTTCTCTTGATGTATAACTGAGAAACCTCAGGCGGCAGAAGATATTCGGCAGAACCCCCTGAGTCCATAACAAACTTTTATTGGGCTGACAGTCTGTCACTCACACAAAGTACTTACATACTGTACATGATGACCGTACACTCACGGAAAAGGGGCGGGGAGTCCTAGTGTCAAGGAAAAGACCAAACTGCAAGGTCGGAGAAGAGCTCAGAACAGAACCAGAAATATAGATTTGTATTTTAAATTCTCTGTAATTCTTACTAAACCAGATACATGTTGGCTGGTGAACTAGTAAACAGTTCAATGACTTGGTGACGTTGATGCAGCATGTGTAACATGGGCCTTGTCCTCCAAACTCAGCTGATTCTCGACGTTAGCGCCGATCCCTGAACAACTCAACTCAAATGCTCAACCGCTCACTAACGCGCACACACACATTTCACAATATTCCAGAATACATTTCTTGTATTAGTCCTTAACTGGAATCACTAAATAGTGGAAAATAACTTCAATTGTAGTGCAGCATGTTTTCAAACATTCAAAATGACAAACACATTTCTCCCTGCACTTCTGGAGCAAGTTTTGGGGAGCAGTTATTACTCTTAACCCTTACTGCTACTATAATTTACTTTGCTTCTAGGGCAGTGATTCCCAATCCTGGTCCTCGGGACCCAAAGGAGGGCCCTGGCACTCACACACCAGTTTAATACGTTGCCCTACCACTTACTGTACACACTGGACTGACATAATCAACCTATAACCAAGTCTTTATTTGGAATGAGGTTTGTGAATGTTGAGGCAAAAACATAACAATGCACCCTTTTGGGTCCTGAGGATCAGGATTGAGGAAACACTGTTCTGGGGGAAATATCTGCTAGTTTAAGACATTTTTATCACCACAGATACTCCTATACTTAACCCATCTGGTCATTACTGTGACATTTACTGTAGAAGTCTGATTTAGTCTGTGACTTCCCCCTAACCTCCATTTGGTCGTAAAATCAACAATTTCCCCTTTTATTGACTTGACTTTCATGGGGAGAATATCAATCCAGTTGAAACACATATCTGGATTCTTGCTGCAAGATCACAGCCAGGTACCTTCGTATTAAATGCTTCATTCCGCTTTCTCTGGTGAATTCTGACAGGGACAGAGAAAGCCTACCAAGTGGGACCCCTCACCCATGTCCGGGACCTGGGACTGGCTTCTAGAACAACCTAGTCCTGGCACTAGTCAGCCGAGGCCCGCCTTGGACTTCTTTGCCCTCATCTGATCCCCAGAACCAGCTCCCAGCACTGCATTGTCCAAGCACCGGTTGGCAGAGCCAACGTGGATGGCGATGTTGGCAGTGAGACATCCGGTGCCCTTTGCCGCATCTACCGGGTCCTGACCCGTTTCTGACCCACTGAAAGTGCAGTTGTTTTTGGATGAAGTCCTCGGTCCCTGTTGTCAATACCTGGCATGAAGAATAGATGGGCACTTTCCAACTATAGATAGAAGAGATGGTGGCATTCACACTCAGCTGGTGGAGGAACCTGGATGGCTTGTACCAGCAGATGTCATCGTTGCCATGAGATCATCGAAAAACATGCTCAGACGATTTCTGTCCATAATCAAAATTTTGTTGTCACATAATCATTTTGCACTTTTGTTTTTCTTTAACCTAAATGCATGCGTGTTTAATTTTGCCTTTTTGCATTTTCAATTTCCACTGATATATGTTTACTTTTCCCTTTCGATTTTTTGAAGAGGATTGTGGATTTGGGGTAATTCCTTCATAGCAACTGTAACAAATTCACAGATCTTACTTTGCAAAAGAATGGGCCAGGAGAGAAGTACAACATAGACACATCCAAAACAGGAGTGTTTAGGTGAGGACTGAATACCCATCATGATAATTGTCCATTAATTA